>JAHZMU010002418.1:0-57390 GCA_027743725.1 Rambutsinella grinnellia | reverse complement strand
TTTTTTTTATACTCGTAAATTGTATAATGGTGTTGTGCAAAGTAGTTAAGGAAACATGAGAAACCAGATCACTTTTGGCGCTTATGATGGAAGTATTTACAAGGAGGATAATTATGGTGGTCTGATTTTAACGCTTCGCGTTTAAAGTCAATTTGTTAGTTGGGAAAATTGAATCGGGCTCTATTACAAGTCAGCATTTAGCTTGGCTCCAGACAAACAAAATGTTTTAGGTGATATAATTGAAGCCTACTGTTTCTCAACGGATTTCTTCTATAAATGGTGTCTTTAGAAGAAAAAAAGGAAGGAAGAAGGAATGCAAGCTATTAAGGTTTGTCAATCCTACCCACTTTCGGCTAATTCCAGTAGAGGAACTTAAGAAAAGCAATTCTTTTTCTAAGAATGTCATTGTTTCTCTCTCGTTGGTCGTAAACATATCATTGTATTGCAGAGCTGATTACATGTGCATATTGGAAAGGGTTGCCGTTCCCCCTCGTTTATTTCCAGTGATACGTAAATCGTCGTCATAAAAATGTCTTTTTTCATTTGAGAGAGAAAAGAAGTCGTGTTCTTGTAAGCACAATGAAAGGGTGTGGAATGAGTTGACAAGCTCCTTTCAGAGACTCGAAAACGCACGCAGTCATTCCCCATTCATGTTTTCAGCGTGGTTGATGGCGATGACTTGAAGAAGAGTCTTTATGTTAAAATCCTTGGACTCATGTCCTGATTGGGATTAGGATAAAGTTCGAATGCTTTTTATGCTGATGAGAGCTAAAATGTATGTTTTTATGTGAACCAAATCGAATTCGTTAGGCCAAGTATATCTCTTGTAATTGACATCGTCATATTTGATGTCATCGTAGCATTTCCATACTCTTAATGGAGGCAATTGGCTTACGATGTAAATAGTCACTTTGTCAAGTGACGCTTCTGCCTACTTATCCTTGCTCATTTCTTCTAAGAAAATGTTTAGCTTTATAACTTACAACCTTTCTATTTATACAAGTTCTTTAAAGGAACTGGAAAGTTGGTGTTAATCAAGAGGAATTTCTAAAGCATTTTAAACAAGCCCATTCTTCCCATGAAAATTGTTCGAATTTCCCCTCGGAACTCGTATTCGATTAATAATAGACTTGGTATTGGATGAATCAAATAGATAAAAAGAGTTTATGGGTTCGGATAAGTAAGAAAGGAAATGGAGAACATGAAAAAAAATGAAGAAAAAGTGTTATTGCCAAGTCATAAATTAGATGGGAAATCGAATATGTGTGGGACTCTGGAGTAGTCTCCATGAATGACACGAATAGGCCGTCACAACGACTCTTCTTGTTCTCGAAAAAGTCATAAAAAGAAGAAAATTATTATTTTGAGTCGAAGAAAGATGAAGAAGCTAAAAGTAATCAGTTATCGATATGCGATATGGCTCTGGAAATCTCGAGTCGATTATGATGGCGGAAATGCATTTTTTAATGGTGACATGCTTAACCTTTTGGGCAAAGTTCTCTTTTCCAATTAGTCATAAGTATTCTCGGTGCGGTTGTCATCTATAAATCTTGCTTATCTTTTGTTTGCCTTGTGGCTTTATAGACCCGGCGTGAGATATGGTTTATCTCGGATGAAATTGTTACGTGACTGGGATCATAGTTAATTTTTTATCTGAAGATAAAAGGTGTCAATAATGATGTTTTTGATTGGTGAATGAGAAGTAGTAAATAAAGTCATTCACAAAAAAGTTGAGAGAGTAATTGAATGTTTGCTTAAATATTAGATGAATCACCTTGAATTGTGAAGGAGTTGGTGTAGGTGTGTATGTATGATTATTTTGTAGTGTGCTTTGGTTGTGGTTGGTTTCCTCCAGGTTTTGTGAGTGAAATTAGTAGGCGGAAATGTCGTATTAGTGTTTAGAGGGATGAAATTAGAGTTTTTTTTTAAAATGAGAATCAGGTGTAGGGATTTGTAAATAGAAAGGTGAATTTGATTAGAGTTTGATAAATAATTGGGTTGATTATTTGGTTGATTTTTGTGATAGAGTTCTCCCACAAGAATAAGTCATGTCTGACGAAGGGAAGAATCCCGGGGCGGAGTCGCCTGACCAGATAGTTGTGAATGGGACTGGAGAAGGTGACCAAACTCAATACAGACCTGCTGACATTGACCAAGTAAGTGAACAGCTGTTTAATGAATAATTTAATGTGATTAACTGTAATTCAATGGTTTTCCAGGACATGAAGGAAATGGAACGGAGGAAGCGTGTGGAAGCAATCATGAACAGCAAGATATTCCGGGAGGAGTTGGAGAAGATAATTGAGCAGCAGATGCGAGAAGGAGGGCCTGGAACGGGAACTCTTTTACAGCAAATCTCGGAGATGATGGGGGCCTCAACGAGTTGGAGGGGGAGTATGCTCTTCCGCGGTGGTTCGTGTGTCATTCCCATCAATGACATTCGGGGTGTTGACACAATTGCTTATGCAAAGGGAGAGAAGTTGATGAGATGCAAGTTGTCATCACTCTATAGGATTATTGACCTGTTTGGCTGGTCTCAGAATATCTATAACCATATTACACTCAGAGTCAGCCATGATCAAGCACACTTTCTTATTAACCCGTTTGGAATGCTCTACCATGAAATCACTGCTAGTTCACTCATTAAGATTGATGTGCAGGTAGGTTGAAATTGATTAGTTGTTAAATCAAAAGTATTAAGTTAGGAATTGACTAAATTGATGTATTTGTACAGGGCAATGTTGTGGAACCTGGAACAACCAACTTAGCTGTTAACATCGCAGGATTCACTTTGCACTCGGCGATTCACGCCTCAAGGCCGGATCTAAAGTGTATTGTTCACCTTCATGTTCCATCGGTCGTTGCTGTATGTTAAAAATTTTAAAAAGTTTAGTGCCGACAGTGAAAGGGATAATAAGTTGATTGTTTTTTTTTTGTGTTAAAGGTGTCCAGTTTGAAATGTGGCTTGTTGCCGGTGTGCCAGGAGGCAGCTATTGTTGGAGAGGTTAGTTACCACGAATACAATGGAATTCTGATTGATGCAACGGAGAAAGATCTCATCATTCGCAACTTGGGACCGTTCAATAAGGTAAATTTTGAGTCTTGGGAGTAATTAATTATTATTGAAGTTGGTGGAATTAGATTATAACTGATTTTATTCTGATGTAGGTCATGTTCTTGAGGAATCATGGCGTCGTCTGCTGCGGAGAAACTGTCGAAGAAGCCTTCTTAAACACATACTACACAGTCTTGGCATGCGAGAGTCAGGTACTTATTCAATTTTGATTATTAGCTAAAAGAATAATTATTCTTTAAGTAATTGGGAACCAGTGAATAATTTGGTTTTTAAATTCCAGATGAAAATCATGCCTCTTGGTCTTGATAATGTGATAATGATGTCTGATGAGGCAAGAAAGCGAGCATACGAAACAGCTAGACATGGTGGTGGCGGTGTCAACAGTCAGGAGGAAGGTCATATTAATACTGAAAAGGAAAAGGAGAGGAAGGAGAGGAAGTGGCGTTTTGGAGAGCAAGAGTTTGAGGCTCTCATGAGGGCGTTAGATAATGCTGTGAGTGAATAATGTCTGAACTCTTATCAACAATATTTATTTGAATTTGTAATTAACGCTACTTTAAATTGCAGGGTTACCGAACTGGATACATTTACCGACAGCCACTGATTAAGAGTGATGTTCCTCGTCCAAAGTACGATGTCGAGTTGCCGCCTGCAGTCTCTTCCTTAGGTTATTTGCTGGAGGAAGAAGAGTTGTATAAAAACAAGTAAGTTTACTTCTCTCTGGAGTGGCTTTAGCCCAGTTATTTAATAGATTACTTATAACTTTATTTTTTTTTACGTTTCTAGTCCAAACTGGAAAAAGTTTATGGAAGGACGTCGTGGCTTCGAAAAGACGAGATGGTTGAACTCACCCAACGTTTACCAAAAAGTAGAGGTCTTGGAAACCGGAACCCCTGATCCTAAGAAGATTACAAAGGTAGAAGTTATCACTGTTCACTCCGCATCTTAAAAACAAAACACCTTCTGTCTCTTTTTTTGTCTCTCTCAAAATTAATATCACTGCGAAGTTTGATGCTAAATAATATTCAAAAGGTCATTCTCCTCTACTGATTATTAATTACGTGAATATGCTTAGAGTTTTTTTTGTTAGTTTGTCTTGTGTGGGGCAGCTCCCAGTTTTGAAAAATAAGATCAAGTTGAATAGTAATTTATACATTTAGAGCGTACAAGCTATTGCTAATTAGATTGTTAGGGTCAGGTCAGAGTTGCTTATAATATGCAATAATTCTAGTTCTCCAACAACAACGTAAGAAAAATGGCAGCCTCGAGTACTCAGCGAGCGAGCTAGTGTATATAAACAAGACATTTTCATTGAAAATTTTTCAATAGCTTCTTGTAACTTGTGTAATCTCTTGATAGTTTCTACTTTTAATAAATTGATAAGCTTAGATAGTTTCAAAAACTACTTCGGCCACCATTCTCAAACTGCCAAACCGTTTGAAATACTTGGATTGAGAAATGCTTGAAAGCATCAGGTGAATTAAAGGCAGATAGATTCTTAAACTATAAATAATTACAATTTGCCACAAATAATCTTAAAGAAAAACAATTCATATAAGCCAATTTAAAAACCCATCGTACACAATGTCTTCAAAATGTAGGTGGAAAGCTGAGATTGTGACAAGATTTTAATCTTTAAAAGAACTGTACCATTTGCAATATTTGTTAGTGATGCATGCATTTATCTCTAGTTTAGGGAGTTATGTACAATTTTTATTAAATAAGTTAATCCAGAACTCTGCGAACAAGTTGGTTAGAAGATGACATGAAATGCTTCCCTTTCTGGTGTTTTCCAATAGATTCTTTTCTCTCTGTTATTATACTAAATGATTTTTGATGGTTGAATAAAAATGTTTCCGTTAACTGCTTATCATAATAATGAAAGGTAAAGTGTTTAAGGTTTTGGCATCAACTTTGCAATTTGATTTTTTTAATTTTCGAGTGCATTTGCTCACTTTTTGCATGGCGAAAGTCTAGGACTTTTTTAAGAGTTTTGTGCCTGTTCTGCTATTTCAACTATGGCATTGTTTCCAAAAGACATCTTAAGTGTTTGTGTGTTATTGGTGGAGGCTGTTCGTAACTCTCTGCAAGACAAAACCACGGGTTCTTTCTTTTGACTTTGTAAATTGACATTAACTTGTAGTTTTTTTTATTGTAATTGGGAATTTTGACCGCTTTTTGTCTAATTTTTCTACACAAGTGGAACAGGCACTATGAAAAGTTCTCGTCTCGAGCTATGCAAAAGGATTGCAATTGTTTATTTCTTTGTCTCTAATGAAACCTCATTTTTTGTACTTTCTTCCTAACAAATTTTGTGTGGTTTTGTCTTGCAGTGGGTAGCGGAAGGATCTCCTACGCATAGTACTCCTGTAAGAATTGAGAGCACGTTACAGTTTGTACCTAAAGGAACGGACCCTAAGGAATTCAAAAAGCTTCAGCAACAGGTATTTTTAATAGTAAATAATTGGCTAATTTTTGAGTATTTTGAATAAATTTTAACTAATCATATTTCCACTAGATCAAAGAGAACAGGCGAGCCGGTGGCCTTTCAGCTGGTCCCCAATCGCAAATCTTGGAGGGAGTGTCATGGGAGGAGGCGAAACAAGTTCAGGATGCAAGCATGAGCAGTACTGGAGACCAAGTAATATTGGTGGGAGCGGCATCCAAAGGAATTATCCAGAGGAACTTCCAACACCACGCTGTCGTTTACAAAACACCTTATGCAAAGAATCCATTCGACCAGATCACGAATGAGGATATTGAGGAGTACAAACAAGAAGTGCGGAGGAAACAGCATGGTAAGTATTTTAAAGAAAGGGAGAGAAATGAAGTGAGTTACTAATTCTAATTATTCTTAAGGTGACGGTCCATCCTCACTAGATGAATCCACTCCAATAGTATCTCCTGGAGAGGATGAAGACTCCAGAGACGGTATGGGAAAACATGCTTTCTTCTTTAAATCAAGTTGTGGAAAACTTTTCTCTTCACAACTTTGTAATATTGGTGACGGGGGAGAAGTAATTTAAGGTGGTTGTGGTGCAAAGAGCTGTATACTCCTCTCAAACTTTCCTAATTAATGTACATATTAAAATTGCAAAGTAGTCAAGTAATTTTGAGAGACGCGCATGATATAATCATGGAGAATTAGCGATTGTAATGGCTTTAGCTGCAGAGACCACACACAAGACACGGCTCCTCAAGAGCTGAAAAAACTTACTTTGTTTAAAGTGACAAGATGATCATTAATTTATGGTGATGGGCTCTGTATTTTATCTGTATTTGGGTTCGTTCTCATTTCCTCTATTCCGCAGCTGGTCGACCACAAGTACTGCAGATTGAGACGAAACAAGTTCCTCGTGCGAGTAAACCAGAAGTTGTACAAAGTGATGGTAACAACTTGCCTTTAATCACACAAACTTTACCGCACACATACGCAATCAAACACCCGCAATGTGTCTGTTGCAGCTTTGTTCAAACATGCTTGGCTTGAAATTAAAACTATTTTTGTGGATTTTTTTGGGTCTGGTTTACAAAAAAAAAGTCTGACATGAGTTGAGGCCATTTTGTTCTAATAAGAAACCATTTACGGGGTAATATGTTCCCAACACTACTGGTCATCGCTTAATCTTGTTGTTGCTTTGAAGCTTTTTATTTTTTTAATTAACAATTTAAAAATCCAAAATGCCAGCCTTTATCAGAAGAAATGCATGATTATAAACCTGATTTTTTTGGGTACCGGGATTATTTTTTCCAGCGAATGATATGCCCGATCCCTACGTTGCTCGTTCGAAATCCGCCCGGTTCCCACGTGAGCGTAAGTTATTTGGAGGAAAAGTGTTACTAACAAGTTTCTCTTTGCTTTTGTGAATAATTATTTTTTGTATTGCATTATTTTTTGCATGATTTTTATTGCTACTCTGAAAACTCTACTCTAGTCGAGAGCAAGATTAGACAGAGGCGTTGGTCAGGTGGTGAGAAATCGGGGAAAAGTAAGTTGACTTTGGAAACAAATAAAATCAAGTTGGTCTCCAACTATGAAAACGGAACATTGCGATTAAAAGTGTAAAAAAACAGACCCATGCTTGTAGCGAATTTTTATAATTCGTTTACATAATAATTTATAGCATGTTTTTCTAACAGTTATCAGCTTTTTTTATTTTTATCGAATTTTTAACAGTTTTCAGCGCATGTTCAAGTTTTCTTTTTGCGTATTTTCGCTTGAATAAACATAAATTATTAATTGGGTGAGAGAAAACTAATGTAAATTTGTAAATGTTTCAGGTGAGACAGCTGTAAATGGAGAAAACCAACCTGTAAGTGATTTATAATTTATCAATTATTAATTGGATATTATAAAAAAATTACTCATGGATTATTTCTTTATAGGGTTCACCCGTAAAAGATATCTCTACCGAAGATTCATCATCGAAAGCGACTGAAAAGAAGAAGAAGAAGAAGGGTCTGAAAACGCCCTCGTTCCTGAAAAAGAAGAAGGAGAAGAAGAAGACGGATGAATCATAAGAGCATTTTTACACCATTGTAGGAGCTCTTGGATTGAGTTAAAAAAATTTAAACTAGCTTGTAAGAAATGTACTATTACTATTTGTGGGATGTGGTTGGTGGTGTTTCTAATGCTTTCATCATTATTACATTTAAAAAAAAAATAGAATTGTAAAATTAAAAAATAATGTTTGCCATCTCTTCTACATTTGTATTTGGTAATGAATGAATGGTTTATAATTGTGACTCAATAATGGACCAGGAAAATGTTTTCCTAAGAAATGACATTAGTATGAGCGTCACTGTTGAGCGTGAATTATGTCCGTTTTCTCTCTCTTTGTCATTTTCTAATTGACTATGCAATGACTTTAAATATATGCACGGGGCGTAGTGTATGAAACTTGAATGATTGATTTTACAATGCTTCCAAACGCCAACCATTATTTCCCGACTCGCAGTCTATAAGTTATTTAATAGAGATGAATTTTGCTACAGCAATATTTAATAAGTCCATTTCAATAATACCAAAACCATTTACTCTTTAGGAATGTAAGTAACATCGAATAGCTGACTTATAATTAAGGTATTTTTTTGAGGAAAAAGTGACTAAGAAAACCGTTGGCAACTGTTATGTTTAGAGATGAAACTTGATTACTAATTAGTTTTTTAAAAATAATGTAAAACTTACTAATTTTATCGGACAACCATTGCTATGCAGCCATAGGTTAATTATAATGAGAAACTATGTAAAGCTAAAAGTGTTTCATGACACGCTAATTACTACAGATTTAATTTATACTTTAAATAATTTAAATGTTAACTCAAGTTGATAGAAAGAAATAGAACCAGCTACTGTTCTAGTAATACTAGTTGTATGCAAACATGTGCAACTTTTAAGTTCGACTTGTTAAACTAATTACTGTAAAACCATTTGTCTGTCGCTAGCTAAACAGAATAATACGACGTTTCTGTAGTTTTACCATTTTATTTTGCTCCTTTTTTTTACCTCGCTATATATTTAATTTTTTTAATCATTAAACAAATCTGCTACTCTCCATATCGAATCATCTAACACTACATAAATCTCTTACAATGCCAATCTCACAATGCACCACTAACATGATAGGGGTAATGAGCGATGTTTAGGGTCCTTTTAGTGATTTGTGATGAGATTAAACTCTGAGGCTGTAAATAATGTGCAACAACGATAGTAACCTTTTTTGCTCCAGAAATAACTCATTGCACCGCTGACATTTCCGATGCAACAGTAGAAAAGCCGTTGTTGGTGTTGCTAAAATTTTGATATGGCTGAAAAGTTTTTAAACTGGCTTTTATTTAAGATGGATCACAGCCATAGCATGATCAGCGGTGATCGTGCCTTTTCCTACTTAGGATTAAGCGATTAGGTTATGAGCACACGTTTCCCAATTTCATAAGTTTCTACAATAAAGAATCTTAAAGAGGCCTGTTAATTAATGGAATAGTAGAGTCATTTCTCCTCTCAAGGTTTCGGGGATACATAATTTCTATTCACTGCCATCTAAAAGGGATCTTTAGTTTTTGAAATAATTTACTAATTTGCAACTGTGTTGAAGCGTACACCAGCTTTTTTTTAAATTTTCTTTCTTAACCACATTTTTCAGCAGACACGCGTCCAAAGTCCAAAAAAGTACACGCTCAACTACTCTTTAAAAAAAGCCCTTTATTAAAAAATCTTTAAGGCCACTTTTAGTGCGCACAGCCATGGGACTTTGTGCAATAGTTAGAATTACAGAATGTACGAAAGTATTGTAAAGTTAAGCGATTTTACAAGTTTGCAAAGTCCTCTTCTCTCACTCTAAAAGCTTTAGCGGATCAAGGTAATTGTACTTTAATTAAGTTAATAAATTTCGAGGGGTTGAGGTAGGATTACAACGACATTTTAAGGAGGGGAAGGGCTTAAAAACTGAAGAAGGTGCTTTTCTATCTCTGTTAGGTAACATTAACGGGCTTCTTCTCCTACGACTAAAAAGTAACTTTGACTTGAAGTATTTCTTTACTACGCTTAAAACGTTTTTTAGGCAATAGAATGCTGTGGAATCACTATCACCTTTTATACTCGCTTGAATCTCCTTTTCCCTACCTTAACCCTATTTATTTTGAGGTGATTAGCACTAATTAAATCGTAAGGTAAAGTAATAAATCCATTCTGTTCTCCATGGACTGGTCTGAGGATTAAGGGATGTTGTGTAAGTGGAGAGAGTATTTTGAGGCTACCCTTAATGATAGGAACGTGCCAAGTACACACTCCATCTCACTGCCTCTCAAAGGGAATAAAAAAACTCAACAATAACTTGCATTTTAATATGACCGAAATGTACGTCAAAAAATTTAAAAAAAAAAGGTAATAACTTAATGCAGTCTTACACAAGGGGCTCTCCCTGATCAGGAATGAACTACTTCTCTAATGAAATTACTGTCTTTCAGGACTGAGGTTTAAAACAGTGAGGGTTTACAGAGAGGGACAATTTATACTTTTGTAGGCTGAGTAAAAAAAAAATCTCTCTATTAGTAATTTTTAAACTTTGTTAAACCTTTTTCTCTTGCTATACCCGCGACAATTCCCGTGACCTAGATTCCTCAATAGCTGTTTCTTAAATAGATGTGAACTACGTCCACTTTTACTTTAGACGACTACTACTTTAGAGATTCTTTTATACAGACTAATGAAAACTAATTAAGCTTGTGACGGAATGGATTTTAAACCTGACTAAAGGAATGCTCCCGGAGAAATGTTTTTAGGTTTTTGGTAACGCTGCTGAGACTTTGTTTGACATGTATGGGAAAAGAAACGATGTCTTTATAGTCATTTTCACAATAATGGTTAATCTATAAAATATATAAAATGCTATGACTGCCTTGATTAAAGTTATTCGAGTTTTAATATGAAAAGAGGATAATTATAGAGGTGTAAAAACATTCTAATATTATAGGGAAAAGTTCAGCTTAGTCGGGTCCTTGAATGTCTTTTTTTCTTGAATGTGCAATGTCCAGTATGGGAAATAACCGGATAGGATTAGAGAATTTTTTGCTAGACATTCACCCTGAAAGCCTTTCATGAACTTTTACCCCGGTTTTGGTGAGATGCTCGACTACGCTGAACTTTTTTCCTTTTTAATTTAAGAAATTTTTTGAGTTAATTAGTTGAGAACTAAATGAGAAATGTTTTTATTTTTTGCCATACGGATAGATAAGTGGGTAGGATTATAAGTTTGTCTGATTTTGCAATTTGGATGTGGTGGAGTGACAAGACTAGTTGCTTATTTACGATTCTGTGTAAAAAGGTTGTGCTCTCCGATTTTCTTTTATAAAATGTTAATTAGATTTGTATAAGGTAAACTATTTATATATTTGCGAGTGCTAACTTGTATTTTAATTTTTGCTTTTTACTTTTAAGATTTTGGCTGTAAAAGTTTTTAGCTGCTCGATACTGTTTGTGGGATGCGATGAGAGTCTTTTTCGGAAAGAAATAAAATGCTTCTTTACCATGCGTTGTGACTAAGTAAAACATTTATTTCAAATAGATTTTACATCATCATCACAAACATCTAGACAGGTATGACGTTTACATTGAGGAAATAAAAATGAGAATAGTTTTTTTTAAACATTTAAAAAATATCTTAAAGTAGCTTAAAATTACATTCATATAAAATAAACTTTATGGGATAATTTTTTATTAACTCGTATTCACACAAAATACTCTCTTTAATATAACAGCTCCACCTCTTTTCTCTCTTGGATTGTCCAGACAATTTGGAATTGTTATAAGTAATTTGTCATAAGATATTTACAAATGTAATCACAGGACGCGCTAAAATTCTAATGAAATGGTTGAGGTATAAGCGTATAAAATATGCACACCTATTGTTTCTCTGTTTGACAAGCAAAAATTACAAACCAACCAGAATTTTAATACGCGTAAAAAGATTTAATCTATTTTAGAAAATATTTTTGCCCCGATTACAAGCGTTTTTCCTTTCCACTGTCCACATTTCTTTCGGACGACCTCAATTGACTATAAATTGACATAGAATCAAGTAGAGTCTAGAGAGCAACATAGATTGATTATCAGGATCATCCCTTTGAAAAAGGGTACATGTCTTGTACACTTTTGTATCAGAGAGTGAAGGACAGATCAAAACTTTAAAGTTAACATGTCTTGACATTTACTATTATTGTAAAATCTAGAGCAGATGAGAATTCGGAAGAATTATAAAACCTTCTTATAAAGTTCACATTCTCGATGGAAAAGATTAGAAGCAGAAAGAAACTCGACTTAACTTATTCTATAATATAATTTTATAGTTATAGATAAAGACATCTAAAAATATGAACAACTCAGCATTAACTAGAGAGAGAGAGTGTGTCACTCTTAATAATTTCATTATCAGTCGTCAGAAATACGATGGATACTTTTTTTTGCTATATCCACAACTCCACTTATCTATAACTGGTGAAAGTGAGTGAAAGCATCAGTTAGGAAGGTGGACAGGAGTGCTGAGGTATGGAGAAAAAACTAAACAAGAGATCATTTCATAATGAGTGACTCTCTCCAGATGAGATCGAAGGATAGGGAGGGGAAAAAGTGTACAATAATAATTCACAGTAATTGCTAACATGTTCATTTAAGTACGGGTGTAGCAGTAGCACGTTAGTAAGTTCATTGTACAGGGCATGTGCTTGATACAGTTTAATTGCATCTCTTAACTCACCTTAGAACCTAATGGATGAAATGTATTGTTACAGAGCTCTTGTGTTGCCTCTATAATATGTACAAGACTAAAGTTTTCATAGAGAACGAGGACACTGAGTTTTAGAGAGTTTCTAATAACAAGTTAATTTGTCAAGTCTTGGCAGACGGAAGAGTAGCTTGCCGACTCTACATTTTGGTTCCGTGGAGTAACTACCATTGCTGTTGCGACGGTGGATGACATCGACTGTAATTTAAAAAGAGAGAATTTCTTTAAGTTAAAATTAGGTGTAAAAGTTTTGTTCTCATATCAATAAAGAAAAGGAAAGACATGCAGATAAACATAGAAAGGAAAGAGCACAGAGAATGAAGCTTAATGAAAGAGAAAGCAGAGAGCGGTTTTGCGGAAAGATTTATTCGTTTTTATATACAGACCCTTTGTAATGCTGAAATTCTCCTTCCAGTACACTTAAATGGAAGACATCACTTCTGTAAGAAAGAAAAATAAGAGGGTTTTTCTCTAAGAAACACGTGCGCAAGTTTCTCCCAATTTCACATGAAAAAGTTGAGTGCATTAAATAATCTAATGAGCATTTTAGCAAGTTGACAATATTTCATCAAAGCATATTCTCATACATAGTTAATGTGAGAGTAATTGCACCCGATGGAATTTCTTTTTTCGCTCTGAATAAGTTTTATTAGGAAAGCGAGAAGCTATCAGTGATAAAGCCAGACTACTATTTCCAACTAATAAAACCGTAGGAAGCTGACCCCCAACGAAGAACCATTTTATACCATATTCCCATTTTTAATTACAGAAAGCTTAAACAGATCCTTCTCCCTGGGGCGAAATGATCAAGTGTAGAATTAGCAGTAACCTTGCCTTAGAAAATGAACTTGTACCTTTTAATCATTAAATTTACTCCGCATCCCTCTCTCTCTCTCTAAATATTCAGGTTAATAAAAAAAATTCGGACGTCATTTCCGTATTCATGTAATCATCTCTTCCAGAACGCCCCCGTCCTCTGTGGCTTTACCCTTGAATAGAATTAATTAATTTTGCATGTTCTATCCCATCAGCTTTAAATATTCCCAAATTATCCTCAGATTTCAGGATAGCGTTTGGAGTTTTTCACAATCCAAAAAGCTTTTTGCCTTGAAGCTATTAGAGTGACGTCAGTGAGTGAAAACCATTCACTGTCACCCAAATGCCATCATGATGTCAGATAAAATCAGAAATATTTACATCAATTGACCTGGATATGTGGAAGTGGTAGGAGTTGCTGTTAAATTCAAAATGTTACTATTTGAAGCTCGTGACAGCTTGACTGTCCTCTCTTTATACTGATGTATTGACAGAGAAAAGCCCTAGAAAATATTTATTCCTACTCTCATCCCCAACTGCCTGTCACATGGTATGTTTAAACTTGTTTGATTGTTCGACAAGACATTCCTATTTAATATTAATGGAGGATAATGCACTCGTTTTAAGTGGGTGGAGGAGTTTTTCCTGGAAATGGGAAGTGCTTTACTCCATTTTCATATCTTTTACTCTGGTTTTACTATATTTGTAAGGTAAATAGGGAAAGCGGAAGTGAGATTCTTATACTCAGCACGTGATCTAGTTTTACCAGAACAAAACACTGGTTATTAAGGTGGAAGAATCGGTAAGTTACTGACTGAGACAAATCGGGTTGATAAATTGGATAAGTTTTTTTTTTGGAATGAAATATTTTAAAATATTAATTTACCTGAGTAAACCTCGCCAATCTCGGTCTAAAGCCACCGGTACGGTAAGGAGGTCTTCGGATCCGTCGATTGCAACAGACACAAATTACCCTTCCGAATGCCCTGTAATTGACAATGTTAAAGTTAGAAAGTAAAGGTTAGCCAAGCGGAGAAAGTGAAGATAAAGCTGAGTGTAAAATGTCCACGGTCAGGTTTCATAAAGGTCGGTGGTTGGTGGTGGCCACCGTGTTTTTTTTTGCTGGTGCTTTGCGGTCGCTGTGGTTTCTCTCTGACAAAGCCGTGCCCATCTTGTGATAAACGAGATGGGGGAGACCCACTTGATTCAAAGACAAAAGACAAATACGAAGTTTTGGGAAAAGTCAAGCGGAGGGAATGACCAGTCATGAATCGAGATAGGTACGTGAGCGTAATTAAACATTTTAACGTGATGGTATGTTTATTCTCAACCAAAGTTGATGGTATGGGTAACCCAACGCATTTCTAAATTATGTTGGAGAGAATTCATAGAGTCGTGTTCCCATTTTGATCATTTCGTTTAACCCAAAAGTAAGTTGAACGAAGCTTAAGAGCTTACTTGAGCTAGTCTATTTTCACTTCACTTTCGTCCTCTCATACTCTTAAAGAATGAGATGGTGATGACACTGACAGGTCGTCGTGAAAGTGCTGATGATTACCTCATCAAAGGAAAATGATCACTGGTTGGAGGACATCCAATTAGCACTAACTGGAAAAGGGGAAATCAGTGTCATCCTTTTGAAAAAATGGTCGGATGTATCATTACGAAAAGATACATTTCAAGGCTGACTCCTCCGCTCCACCAGTCCATCCTTTTCTATTCTCTCCCACCCAGTCTCAAATACAATGGATGACAGCTGAACAGGAAAAAGGAATTCCGTGGAAAATGTTAGCTCATTTACCTTTTCGGTTTTGAGAGAGGAAGCAGTGCCCTCGAAACAATAACTAATTTTCTGGCTTAAGTCAAGACGGACAAAGTGCTCACACCCTCACCATTCTCTCACTTAATGCTTGGGACATAAATGAGGGAGTCGTACGTAGCCATTAGTGGCCAGGCGAAGGGACTTGACAGGTTGCACGTTTCGCATTTCTCTCTCCATGAGGAACATCACGTTCATTCATCGGAAGAGTGGATGCGGATAGAGGATGGATTGTGTACCGAGCCAGAGAAAGAAAGAGGAAGGTTGTACAAGTGGTAAAAGTGAGCCCTGTGCTGACAGTAACAAAACAATAAGTTTCCCTTTTCTTCAACTAACCAACCGTGATCTTTCTCTGCTTTCCATCTGCTCTTTCTTCACAACTAATGGACTCGGATAGCAACAGTATTAAGAATGTGTGTTCGCCGATCGCTACTCCTTTCCAACAAAACTCCAAATGGCCCTTTTTTACTCTTATTTACTAGAAAGAGATAGGCTTGTTTCTTTTTTTTGCAATGCAAATTAAATAGAATGAAATGGCTTCACAATTCCCAATAAATTATATGGCTTTGTTACTATTTCTGTTGTTACTGTCTATTTAATAACATCCTTAATTGTTTATGCTCGAAATAATATGCCATTTAGATAAAACGTCTTAAATTACGTAACCTTTCTTGGAGATATGGAAATGACGCAATTAAGAGGAAATAAAACTATTTTCAGTATGAAAACAAAACAAAACTTTATGGAAATTAGGTATGAATTAGTAGAGGCAAAAATGGAAGAGACAGCGTCCATGAGATGTTTCCTTTTTCCCCAGAAAATTCCAGAAGGTCAAAGATATCAGGAGAGAATGGACTTGGAGCTATTTACGGCCATTTTTTTCTCTTCCCTTTTGTTCAAGATAATTCCTGACATTTCTAAGATTGTCAGCTTTTGTTTTTTCAAAATACTTTTTCCTTTTCTTTTCATAAAGAGCGGATATGGGAAGTGTGGATGCTTTTATAAAAGTGTAGATAATGTCAGTTAACCTCCTTGTGTTATTGAATAGGTAGTGTTCGTCGAACCATCGCTTTTTCCATTTTGAAAAAGTCATCATGCCATCATACATCAGTCGTTGGAAGTCTAAACGTCTTTTAATCTCTTCACTTTCCCCCGTGACAAGTAATTTATGTCGTGGAGTGATTATACAAAAATATTCTTTAAAAAAAAAAGTCCAACCCTGGGGAAAATGTCGAAAAGGAACTGTCAATTTTCCCCATTTCACTTTTCATTCTTCTCTCGAAAGAGGAATTCGAGATGTATACAATGATTTTGTAGAGAGGACTGTAAACTTAATAAATAACTAGGGCCCTAGACAGTGGGCTGTCAGTTGATGGGAAAATTCCATTTTCTCCTACTCCCGCTTTCTCTCTTTCTCTCTTCTTTTAAATTCGTTTAAGAATTATAAGCACATTAGTTGGCTAACTAGGCATATTATATGAGAATTTCTCGGATGGAATTCACATTCTTGCAAAATTAAATCCGAAAGATTTGCTTATATTTGGAGGAGAAAGTAGCTTTTCTCCCCATTCTCACTGGAGCAAGGACAGAATTTAGATCACGAAGGGGATCTGACTTTCGCTGTGTAATTAAGATTTGATCAAAAAATAAGAGAGATTTGTAAATACCTGAGAGACTGCGAACTATATTGGATAATAAATTTGTAGTAGAATAATTAAAACAACATAAAAACTTAGTCCTATTTCATAGGCATTTGCGGGGTGAGACTCAACATTCCCGGAATGAATAACCCATTCTCCAGTTATGATTATCATATCAATCCTGCCTGTTCAATATAGTAAAAAGCCTTTGTTTTCCCTGCCAATTCCCAGAAATGATTATGATCCCGGGGAAGCGCCAGTTCATTATAATCGGATAAAGGGATATTAAATTTCACAGTTTTCACTATACCCAAAAAAAAACACACAAGAGCTTTGAATGAGATAAGAGACCTTTCTCTCTAAAAGATAAAAAATGCTTGGATTACACAGAGCTCTAGGATTGCTCCGAGATTCCCAGAATTATACGTAAGATTTAGCCGAGTGTGAGATGCCTGGTCTTCTACCCCCTCAGGGAATACTTCTAGAGGAACTATAAAGCTCTGCTTAGAGAACTTCACAATGAATATGGAGCCGAAACGATCTTCTCAGGGACAGAATGACTTCATAAAAATTTCAACATCATAAATACTAGTAGACAAAGCTTTTATACTTTTATACATTCCATGTGTAAATGTCATAAAAAAAGTATTTACAATAAAATTTAAAAAAAAAAATCTGTACAGATATCCAGATGAATTTGAACAAAGTTGTTTCAGTTAGAATTGACAAGACTAAATGGAAATAGTAGGATATTGAGTAAAACTCTACAGGTGAAAGAGTATTTAATATTCTAGACGATTTTGATCTGTCTGTTGGAGCTTTTTAAACATCATTTTCCAATTTTCACCCTAAAGCCTCGTTCAACCTGACAGGATAGTGTCGGTCAAGTCGGATAAAAGGATTTGTGTATATCACTTTCTCTCTCTCTCTCTAAATTCTGATGGTACATATGGAATTTTTTTTATAAAACAAACAAATCACATATCGCTCCAGCAAATTCAAATAAATCCTGTTGTCGGCTCCCCTTTTCACTTTGAATGGGATGAGTTATCTTTTTTTTTAGAATAGAATTAAAATCAGTGTGAACATCAAACACTCCACAAAACAGCTCTCTTTCATCTCATCATTCTCACCAATTTCAAGAGCAGATATGCAGAGTAGAGAGAAAAATGAGCATCTGCTCATCTCGAAGTCAATGCTCTTCTCTTTCCCTATCTGCATTTCATCCAAATGGTAATTAAATTTTAACTAAAACCACTTTACTATACACTTTCTGCACCAGTTAAAGCAATCAGTGATGGATGGCGTGGTATGCTATTATAACCAGCTTCTGAATTTTGACATGAAAGATGCAAGAGCTCTTGCACAACACAAACAGACCCTTTTAAGGACCTCTCCATCCCCTAAACAAATATTGAGGTCAAACTTGATAATTATAAGCTGTGCTCTTCAACGAAGAATCACTGGACCACATCCCGTTTTTTTTTCAAGTGGAAAAAATGTCCTTGACAAAACCAGTCCATTAAGTTGTGGTGATATCAGCAATCTGTTTATGCCCGGAAATTGGCTCTTCTTTCACGGAAATTGATCATAATTGGTTAAAGCCAGAGAGATTTTTTTTACTCTCGGCTCATCCTTTTAATATTTTTTTACAGCTTGTTCCCAGCACGCCTTCTTTAAGACATATCTTGGGAGATAATGGGAAGAAAGTTAGAAAAGTTTCTTTTTTTTTAAATGCCTTGCAGCTAATGAAATGGAAAGGTTAGAGTTTGATGGCCCATTAAAAGTTTACATGATATTAAATTTTAAGCAGGATAACATGGTATTTCTCTGAGAGGAATAACCGGTACAAGTCTGCTAGTATTTATTAGGAGCAAGTCAAGGATGTAGAGAGTTTTTTACGAGTAGTAAAATCTCGCCTTGGACTTTCTTACTCACCACAAGTGTAACATGCTTAATACCAATTCTGACATAATCTTGCTCATAAACCATTATTATTTTCGGAAGTTGAGATTATCTCGAGCTAATAAGGAAATGGTGTAATCAGAGGGTAAAGGATGACGCTCATTGGTTTTGGGGTAATTCTCCAAAATTCATCTCGGCCAAAGTTCATAATCTTCTTAGCCATCTTGTCTCTCCTGCATAGCTCATATTCATAACTTGCCATTATAATTTATTACCGCGTTTAATTAAAACGTCAAAAGCTATCAAAGCTTTTCCATTTGCCACATGAAAAGCTAAAGTTTGGCACGAGAACAATGCACTTTTCAAAATTTAACCTTCTTTCCCTTCAATTTCCATTCTGCAATAAGCTATTGAGGGTGGCTTCATTAGAAAGCCAATTTGTCAACGGGGGTATGAAATTGGTTTTATCTCTCTGAAAATTTCCTTATTCAAAATTCTTTTCTGCAAAAATCGTCTGGCAAGTTTAGACTAAAATCTTTAGCTATTTAATATTCACCTGTGAAATGTCTGGGAATTTTAGTACACTTTTAGAAAACCTCAAATACTTAAGTTAAAATTAGGCTCTGCTGATTCTCATATGATTGCTCAAGATTTTATGGATTTTCTTTTCAAAAGTGCAGCGCAACTGCATCTGTTGCAAATGCTAATTGATATTTAGCAGTGTAATTTAAAGCACATCTGGCCACTCATTCCCTGAGCCAAGCTGTTTAAAGAAAGCTATTCCATTCCATCTCTTAAAATAACTTGGACAATGTACAACAACAAATTCACTGCTTGACTATCTGCCAAAATCTTCAAATGTTTATTATCCTAATCATTTATTAATTACGTGTAAATATTATCTTTCCTACTTTTCAATACTGTACTATTTAATCTCTAAAACAAATGGGTAATCACATCCACAATTATTATTTCATATTTCAAGTTCACAAATGAAAAAATAAACTCCGCAATCCCCACACAAAAGACCTACTTAATTAGCTTCGAATAAAAAATTAATTCAGGTTTAGACAGATAAAAATTGAGAAGGGAACATGATGAAAAGTGAGTCCCGGTTTGGTAAAGTTTGTGTAAAATTAAGGATGAAAAGCGACCATAGAGTTTTCGTCCCACTCCCCGTTTAATATTCCATTTGACATTCATTTTACATGACCCGCATAATAAACCCTCTTGTACTTCATCCCAACTGTCTAGAGAATACGGTACACCACTAACAATTATGAATACCGGTTTCAACGCGAGTTTAGCATTCAAATTACCATACGAGCTTATATATCCGAAGTAATTAAGGAGAGGAGAGGTGACGACGGAAATCAAGAGTGGAAAGTTTTTTTTTCTCTAAAAGATTTTTCATCTTAATAGCGTCTGTCTTCCTCATTATGAAAAGAGAAAGTGCTTTCTCCCCTGAAATATCGTAGCCAAAGACACAAGTGCGTAATCAGACGCAGCTGCTTTCACCACCACCTAAATGATGATGCTAATTTACGGCAATTCCTCTGCCAATTCTTCATGAAATTAGAGAGGGAGAGAGCTATGCAAACAAAAGAGTATCACTAGTGGCGAAATGGAAGTGGCATTTAGTCCATGTCAACTGTTGTGATAATAGTGCAAGTAATCTTTTAATTCTATTGTATTCATTTGTGCTCGCTGAGTAGTGAAAACTGTTTGTTTTCAGACTACGGTAGCCGTATCGATTTTCAAACTTGACTAATTAATAATAGGAGTGATGATGGACATGATAAATCAAGGCAAATAATGAGAAACAGTTGGGGAAAGGATAAACCAATTTAAAACATGACCTTGTTGCATTGGCTTACTAATTAGCGAGGAAAATGTAAACTTTTATAAATTAAAAGTATTAAATTACTCTGATGGTATACTTCATTTGCTAATTAACTTTTATCATCATACATTTTGATTAAATTTAATTAGAAATTCTTGATCGTATCCGAAAAATCATATTCCACCAGCTATACGAAACTAATAAACGAATTAAATCTTCTCATTTACCTAATTTAAAAAGAAATTTGATATTTGTTTGCTCCACGTGTTTAAAAACTTTTAAGTTTCTTCTTTCTAGCACTGTTCTTAATTTACATCTAACCTTGCCCTTTTCTCTTTATTCATCCTGTCAATATCGAATTTGTCATGAGTTATAAAGCTCTGCACTTCATCTTTCATCACCTTTCCCCTTCTCACTTCTCACAGCTTGAAGCTGTCATAAAAGCTCTTTTGAAGAGGAATCCCTTCCATTATTCCTCCTTTATACTCCCTCGTCATTCATACCGATCATTTTATAATGGTTGCGATAAATGAGAACTTTCAAACTTTGGCTAGTCAGCTCTTGCTTACCGACTATGTTTATACATATCTTTTCCCAAAGAGTGGCCTTATTCCAACCATTAATTAGAGCGTTAGTTAGGAACGCACCTGATACCAGCCTCTTCCCCACCACCATCATTTTTAATGACCTGTTTAGAAAACTTTTTTTTCTCTCTCACAAAAGGTAAACAACTACCTTTATAGTAATCGTCTAATGGAACATTCATTCCATCACCCATCCCCCCGTCATTATCATGGAGGATAATGGAAAAAAAACTTTTCTTTTCATATAGTAATGATGACGGTATAGACCTTGATACGATGATAATGCAAGTTAGCAAGTAATTCAAGACTTGAACTTTTCCACCATCACTTCAACAATATTAATAAATATTTCAAGGCTTACTCCAGTTTGGAGAAAGAAAAAATGTAAACCTCTTCGAATGATGTGAAGGTGATGGGATGAGTCATCCGAAATTCTTTTGTGGTATAAACTACTGAGATGTGATAATGGGATAGCCTCAATTTATTCTCTGCTGATATTATCCTCACATTTTCCACCATTTCTCCAGCATCCGCTTAATCACAGTGGTGATAATCGCGATCGCTGTCACTGGTGTGCGGTCGAGAGGAAAATGTGTGATGTGGAATTCGCAAATAGCTTGTTCCTTTGTTGAGTTTCGGTCAGACCCAAGTTATTTAGTAGTTTAGCCTTGAATTCTTTTTTTTTCGTACAAAGCTGATAAAATACTAGATTTTGTAGGAGTAAAATTTGGTGAAATATTTGAATTGATTTTGTGTTTAGACAGCCGATTACTCTGGCTCTGAAGAGAGGAAGGAACGAATATTTTTAGAGCATATGCCCAAACTGCTTATTTTTATTCTGCTTTTTTTTTGGAACATAAGCTAAGGAAATATGGGATTAGCTAGGATTAAACTATGTCACTCTTCTCTCCACGCAGGAAATTTTTTGAAGAAGCCACTCGTAACCATAAAGGCTTTTTACAACTGTTGATATTTTCCGGTGCGTAAATTAATTAACAAGTTCATTGAGTTGATGATGTTGTGGAAATTTTTTTCCCTTTTCCCAAAACTCGTAAAACTTAATAGTCTCATATAGCCACATATGCACATGTTTTTGAAAGGAAAAGATGAAATATTTTGATTAAACGTAATAAATATCTCAATCCATTTACATTTGAAAGTAATAGTTTTTTTTTCTCGTTAGATGACATGGTTCATTCAAGACAATATTTGTCTAGAAGATTCCGAGATTTCTCTAAGACATTTCAACCAAAGCTAAAAGCTCGGTTATGGATGATCACGAGAGAAAGCGTGGTTGACTAGCTCAATTTAGATAATGCACCATCTTCCCTTTTTCGGCTTTATTGCTTTTTTTACTGCTACTGGGAGAGAGAAAGAGAGAGAGAACCTTGTGGATAATCACAATCACAAACATTTTTGATTATATGAAAAAGCAGAGGCACGTCATGCAATCCTATTTGTGTGGAGGGCACACACCCTCCATTTTCATTACTCTTTTTTGTACGGAAGAAAACGTCACGTTTTTAATCTTTATGGACATAACTCTGGCAAACGACTTGGCCTTTTTATGTGAATTGATTGACATTGAATTGACATCAACAGCAATTTCAGCTCCGACAAGCCTTTTAAAAATGGAAGACAATTTTTATGTAAATCCCGTCTAATGCATTGCTAATAGCTTTTGTGTTGTGTAATCTACAATTTTATCAAACGATTGCAAAAAAATTCCTTCCCAAATAGAAATACCAGCTAGGAATACCACTAATGTAATCTACCCATAAAATAATCACTCATCTTAACCATCCCATTATGCCTTTCAAGGTCTTGGCTTTTCTTATATCGAATTCGTGAAACCTCCACCTGGTCTAGTCCACCAATTACTGTTTGCCAGCAATCCGGGTTTGATACGAGCTTTTAACTTGTCCATTATCAGTGATGTTTATACAGAAAACTATTTGATTATTGGTGGAAGAAAGGTAGAGAGCATCACCGCTATTAAATCTCCTAACCGGAAACCCTCCACCTCTTTCTCCAGAGGAACGGTTCGCCGAGCAGGGTAAATAATGTGACAAAATGGGGAGCAATAAAGCCTTTCTCATGTATGATTGGAAATGGAGAGGATGGAAAAAGTGGGAAAGCGATGTTAAAAAGCACATGAGAAGGGTAAGATGGAAGTTGAACGCTTGCAAACTTTACCTTTTCAATTTGAAAGAAGTGCTACAGAACCGACATGGGATACTTTGCAAATGTGATCATATTTGGCTGTAGGATTTTTCGAGATTTTTTTCGGAAGGCATTTAATACCGGGGGAATTAATAGTTTGTGGTATTTTGCGGTGAGTTGATAGGTTTTAAAGGGATTCAGCGATATTTGATTTTTGGATATAATTTTAAATTGTGTATTATAAAAGGGTAACGTACCTTCTAAAATCTTTACTCATACAAGCATAAATGACAGGATTCATCCCTGAATTGATCCATCCAAGCCATGTGGCAATATCTTGGACGAACTCGGCTTGTGTGAAGCACGTACTGCAGAAGCCTGAGATGAGATTAGTGACGAAGAAAGGCATCCAGCAGAAGATAAAGACGCCCATCACTATACCCAAAGTCTTTGCTGCTTTCTTCTCTTTCGCAAACTTGGCCAGCTTCCTACTTATACTAAAATGCTTTAGGTTTTTGGGTACAACGCGGACAGAGTTTGCTCTCGCGTTATTCGTCCCATTCCCGTTGCCCCCTGGAGGGTGAGGGCTCAATAGGTCTATATGGCCTATTTCTGACTCGCAATCATCAGAGTTTTGGTGTTGTGGCGGGGGATGCCTATTTGGATGGTGCATAGTTCCCGAGCGATTTGCCCCGTGATCATTACTGTGGCTGTGGCCACCCCCTGATGGATTCGAGTTGAGGGGTCGACCACCCCTGTGGATTCTTAACGTTAGTTCCATATCGCCTTCTGTGCACAGTTTAGAACCGGCTTTTAAAGGAAAGGATGACTGCAAGCCAGATGTTGTACGGGGTACGTCCCTCCCCATCTTCATCTACGTTCTTCTCACTAATATTGTAATACGAATCGGCTGAGGTGACGTTCCAGTCTTCGATCAAAGTTGAGAGTGTCGAGTGAAGAAACGAGTTGGGGCTTTCCAAGATCTTGGCCATTGTTTACAAGTTTTGCGAACAAAAGTTTCTCTACAACAGCTCTCTGGCCGCACTAATAGTCACTTGAAAAGTTTGACAAAAGTTTTTAGATAAACATTTAGCTCTCTTTTAAATATTTCCGTTCAATTCTCCCCACTTTTCACAGAGTTTTATCGTTTCATAACTCCTTCTTCCTTAATTTCTTCACTGATTTCTCCCCGCTTTTCTCTAGTTATGAATTGGAAAAGAGTTTTCCATTACTTTCCTCTTATCAAATTCATATATTTTTACTTTCAACACAACACATTACGGACACTGTGGGCAAAGTTTTAGAAAGTTCATCGAGTCAACTTATACTTGATCTTTTTTCCACCAATATTTTCTGCGTGGTTTCCCTCCAGCCCACCAATACTTCTACTATTTCCTACCAATCAAGATTTGACTATTGAACAACTTTCTTTTTTGATGACTTTGTATAAAAGGGGCTTTTCTCTAGACAAACTTCCATATGATATCCTGTTTCCTCTTCTTATCACCAAAATCTCCCTCTTCTTACTTTGGATGATCGCCTTTCCTGCTCGAATTCCTGTAAAAAAAATAGCAAACATATTTAAAGATATTTACAAATAATATTTTTCTATTAATCTACAAATCATCATATGGCTTAAGCCTTCAAGACGTGAATAAGATACTTTAGAGAGAAAGCAATTTCCATTTTCGAGTTGGCATCAAGTTCGATGAGGACTTTTAGATATGGCAGCTTCCATTTCATGAAGTACGCCTGTAACCACCAGATAAATGGGGTTGTTGTCATTATTCTGTTGTGTTTGGTGAAAGAAGACCTTACACAGACTTTTTCTAATACAGTAGAGATTACATTCCAGTGGATTGTTACTGTTACTACTATTTTCTATTACATTATAATGATCCCTGGTAAGATTTTCCTCTTTTTTTTGATGCCACTGGCAACCTGCGTCATTTCTCGGTGAATGAGGGAGCTCTCCCAACATGCAAATACTTAAGTTTATGTCTTTGATGGTTGAACAAGTTGAGGAGGATGTTTCCTTTTTCTCTCTCTCTCTCAAAACATATTTTCCCATTTCCAACTCGATACATTTTCTCCGTCTTACCATTCTTATTCCCTAACTTTGGATTTTATGAATGGAAATAGTCTTTGGAGAATAAGGTCTTTCTCGAAAGGAGTTATTCTCTGTGTATGAAATAGATTGGGAAAAATTAAATAGATGTAGACCTATTAGATAGCTTAGGCTTTTCCATTTTTCCTTTTTCCGGGGTTGGCAAAGTCAGAATGGGAGTGTGGACGGGAGCTGCATATTAAAATGGATTTTTCTTCTTCTCTTCCCAACCACACAGAATAACCAGATGGAGGATCCATCTCAATAGAATTTGATGAGTCTCGTTTCTCTACTCATAATATTTCATTTAAATAAGAAGGCAGTCACGAGCATTGGCTCCCATCTCGGGTTTTAACAACAAGCTAAGCTTAGAGAGAATCAGAGAAACGGATCTTTTTATTTCAAATAAGCACTCGGGTTGAGAAAAAGGGTTGAGATGAAACTCTCTCACGAGCATGAGCTTCCTTTTTTTTAGAGAGAAAAGAATTCTTTCTCTAAAAGCGTATTGAATAGTGAAGAATTTTTACAATTTGCAAATTTATTTACTTAGGTATACCTCACAAACTAATAACTTTGAAGGAAGAGCAATCTCTCGTTGTAAATAAAGAGAAAAGCAAAATGCTTGACACAAAAAAAAGCCTAAAGTTTATCAGAAAAAAATCTATCCCGTTTCAATGTTCTTATACAGGCTGCTTAGCACTAGCCAAAAAAGAACATGAGCTAATCAATAAGGAAAATTGATGGATGTCTGTCGGCTGATTTATCTGTTGAGGAAAGACAAGGAGAAAGAGAGAGAATGAATAACAAGTGAAATTGTTGATAAATGTCGCTTCCTCCCGGCAGTGTAGTAGAGGAGGTGCAGCAACTAGTTACTAGGATGATATATGAACAGTGTGAAACATTGAGATCTCCTCCCCCATCCAATCATCGCTTCTAGAGAAAACAGATGAACCGTTAAACTTAATTTAGCTCGGGATTCATCCTTCTTCGAAAAAGGGAAAGGAGGTTTCTCCAAAAACATAATCTAAATATGTCAATGTCTCGTCTACTATCAATTTTTTATTTGGCATATGAAAGAAGAAGAAAAAAATGAAATGACTACCTTTCTATTTGTCTACACGATGATATTAAATGGGAGATGAGAGAAGTCGATAATCCTCTTGCTTCACTTGTGTGTACATAGCGGCTTGATTTTTTTTTCAATATCGTTGTTGACTGAGGACTCGACCAAAGGAATAAATTTTCTAGGGAACTTGGATAAATATTACAATTACTTTTCTCTTTTTCCCTTTCCCTTTTAGCCATATGAGAGCTCTGGAGGAATGGTATGTTTTGGAAAAGTCTGCCAACTTAATTTAGAGTTGCGTGTTCTCTCTACAAGAGAGAGAAATTTATTGAAAGTGGGAAGCTCCTTTTTGCCTTGGTTTGGGGAACGTACACGCAGTAATAAAAAGTAGATGATGAATGATCCGTTTTTAGGAAAGCCACAATAAAATATCGTTCATCTCAAGACATGGGAAGGTCCATATGAAGATTAGTTGGTGACAGATATTAAAAAGGGTGACCAAATATTAGAAACTAAAGCTTAAATAAATGACACATTGAGGGAGAAAAGTCTAAGATGAAGAGGTGTGGATTAAGAGTGTAAAAACTGGCATGAATGGATGGATAAAGGAAGAAGTGAAATAAATCTTGTCTTATTGAAACCTTATAAATTGCTTAATTGGCTTGGCATAGGGATACGTGTGAAGAGTCTTAAAGAAGGGATCTTTTACAGAGTTTTTTTTTGCTTGGAGAAAATACTTTTGGAAAAGGTTGCCGTTTTATGATAATTGATGTTGAATAAAAGTGTTTGGATTAGGGCTCCGGTTTATTTACATTTGGTATAGGATTTAAAACTGGGTTACTAAATATGCCCAATAAAACTGCCACTCCTTTTTCGTCGGTTAGAGACGAAGAGAAAGGGAAAAGTTTTATGTCTGTTGAGAGTGTTCACCTTCCCATAATACTTGATGGGAAGAGGATAACTTTACTACGATAGCTTTTCTTTAAGGCCCTTTTTCTCCTCTTCTTTTGTTGGATAAAAGAAAGAGAGAGAAAAGGGCAGTCGTTGTTGAGGAGACTTGGAGCGTTCCTCAATTTAGCAAACAATGCAGTGGAAAAAAAAGTAAAGAGCTCTCCTCCCAACGTCTTGCCTGTTTTAAAGAATGGATTTCATTTTGAAGATGCTCTTGAGGAAAACTCTGGAATGGTGGGGGAGAGAGACGGTGGATCTGTAGATGATGACAATGATAGCGTTCTCCTTTTCTCCCATGCCCTGTCTGCATTGCCATGATATACTAATCATTCTTGAAAAAGGCCAAAAGAGGAATAGAAAGAATCCTTGAAGGAATCCCTCATTTCTCTGCTTGGCTAAAGGAAACGGCTTCTCACTCAACTTTCACATCCAAATCGGATTAAATGAGTGACCCACCCATTCCTAGAATGTTGCAAAGTCGAGCTACCTTTTATACGAATTTTGAACTCGCAGAATAACAATAGCAATTGGTTTCAGGGAAATTGCAATTTTCCACAGAACAAAATAAATTGCCATTGCATGCTCTGGTTTTTTCAAGGTAGATCGTAGAAAATCCGCAAAGTACTCAGACACATTTAAACTGGAAGATTTATATCTTGAAGAATCTACAATTGCCCCGAGTTTTATAAAGTTTATTTTGCCTCTTTTATATTTCCACCCAACTCAATAAATTTTTTTTCGAGGATAGAGAAACAAGAAGGAAGAGACTAATTGCCAAAGTTACTTAACCAAAAATTATAATTATTAAAACTGGCAAAAGTACAATTCATATGTTTTTCTCTCCACTCACAGTTATGAATATGCATCCCTCCTCAACCTTGTTTACTTACAACTTCCCATCACATTCACATCTGGAGAGAAGGAAAATTTTCTGGCAGTTGTTCAACTAGTTCCCTCCCTCCAAACAAGAGTAGAAAAAAAATATATGGAAGAAAAAATAGTAAAAAAAATCTATCCCAATGGAAGACTCTCTCTCTCTAAACTTTTTCTCTTGAAACTTTTCTAAAGTTTCTCATCCGATGAGGATTCCTTCGTTTGCTAATCACATAATTTCTCTGCACACCTTTCTAAAGATATTCAAGGTGCTAACTGTTGAGCTCCGGAGTGACTAAGAACATTAAGAGAAACCTCATTGGGATGTCAAGAAAAATCTTTGCTTCTCCAATAAACTCACAGAGTGATTATCATGAGATCTATTTATGGAATGGAGTTGATCTAAACTTTCCCGAAAGCTTTAACCTCGTTACAATTCTCTCTCAACTAATTATCGATTGAAGGTGTTCAGAGGTTGGCTAAAAGTTTGATAATTTGTTTTTCTTTCATTCCTACTTTTGTCTGAAAGAAAGTGTACTTTCCTATTACGCATTTGTAGCGAAATTACTAACGGAATTGGACCATTGCATACCTTACATTAATCTCATCTTAAAAGACAATTTAGAATTGCCCATGAAGCGAATATAGTTGGAGAATTTCGAATAATTATGAGAATTATTAATGGTAATTGGAGAGAATTGCTTAATGTTTTAAATCTTGCAAGAGTAAGTAATGGTCCAAAGCGGATTAGAAGTTTATCCCTGAATGGGTTGGTGGAGACTTGGACTTTGAGAGTTTCCTTAAACACTCCATTTTATCTTCTTAACCCGAAGATTCAAGGATTAAGAGATGCTCCCGGACAAACTGTCATTGTCGGAGGCATCTGGCTTATAACTTATTGTCAGATAACTCGACTTTATCATGATTACTAATTCTTTAAAGCTACAATTTTTATTTGATTTATTCCCGTATGAAAGGAGAAGTTGAGGAATCTAATAAAGCTTGAGAAACTGTTAACGGAGTCCATAAAACTATTTATTTTTTTCGCTTACAAAAGCTCCATAACAATAAGGATGATTATGATTGTATGAAAAGTCTAAAACATCTCTACTACCAGTTACTCCAAATACTTTAATGTTGACATTGGATTGTCCCATTTTATTCCTTCTGGTGGTGGTGGATAGATAGAAAAAGCAGTTGTGTGCAAACAGCATAAACGGTCCCCCACTCATTTGCACACATTTCCCTCAGAGAGAGAGAGTGAGACAGACACGTTCAAAACCATTCCATCTGAGAACAGACGAGGAAAATATGGACGTGTGTATCCACAGCTACATAAATACGCTCATCATCCCCACCTCATTTCGCATATTAATAGCGGAAGCAGAGAGTTTCGAGTGCACATGATTATTTCGCATCATTTTCCACTATTAGTATGCCAGTTGTGTCCCTTTAACAGGAAGAAACCACGCAAATATCAATAAGCTTTTCAACATTTCTCCCTGTAGAGTTCACAAACTTTGAATGGAAATTTCCCTGTGCCCATCATCACCGTGCAATTGATGGAGAGAGTTCTGTTCTAAACCCGTTTCTTTATTCGCCCATTCAGCAATTCCATTCCAATCACACTTGAACCAATTCAGACTATTCTAATACTATTAAACTTGTACTGAATTGAATTGTGCCAATTGCAATTTTACTCAAGTCGCCTCTAACACACCTTATTTATCCATTATTTGATTTGAGTGGTCATGTACAGGGAAAATGTTGAATACAAATTCTCTCTTTTTTTCTCTCTAAACCTCACTTTATAATTCCAGAAAAAAAATGCAAATTCTCTATAAAATTCAGTTAATTCTCACAAACTTTATAAAACGTGGCTGGGTTTCACTTTATGATTACAACTTGTTCACATTTTGTAGCGAAATGGGTGGACATTTCCTCCATAAAATATTTTCTTGACAGACTCCATACTCAACAAGAAATCTACATATTTTGCACATTTCTACACCCTCACGATATTCTTGCATGAAAAACTTTTTTTTTTAAATCGGATCACTACCAACCCAAATTTAATAGTAGATTTCTACACATTTCATTAGGCTCCTAGTATTCGTAGAAAGTGTTTCATATTTCCGGTCACAGATAAATTTTGAACAGCTCATCGTTCCTCCATGTCAGGTTCTTAAATTTCCATCCCCACATATTTAAAATGGGTTGAAATCGACATTTATAATATGTGGAGAAAGTGTGGAGGAAAGGAAACGGAGCTTATGTAGATTTACGTATCAATTCCAGGAAACTTGTCCACATAAATTTCACTGAGTGAAATTCACTCTGTATAGCCCTTCAACAGTCAAAAAATTTACCTTTTAATACAATAATGTTAATTCAGCTATGAGACATTTTTTTCTTTACCGTTTCACAACTCACCAACAAATCTTTTATTTTAGCAGGCTAAAAGCACAGTTTATTTATGCAGAGTTTCACAGGAAAAATATGGAGGAAAACTTATGAGAAACGGTGGGTTTAACTGCTTTTGTCTGTGAGCATTTGCTCAAGAAAAGGAGCATATTTGCAAAAGGTAATCTGAATAGAAATGATATCAGAGTGCGTACCCCTCAAATAAGCTGGATATATTTCTGGAAAAGAACAGAAGAAAAAGTGAGTTTGTTGGAGAACGTGAGATGTAATTTTTCTCTCCTTTTCCGGGTAGAATTATGATGAGTGAGGTGATACTACATTTTCTCTGAGAGAGTGTGAGCACCGAGAGAAAAAGAAATGTTTGTGAGTTTTTCTCTCTCTCTCTCAGTAAAAGAGCGCTCCTTCACCTTTCCTTTGATGGTGGCCTTTTACACTTTTCTTGTGCGAAATGAAATGCTCAATTTTGAGCACTTTCTACACCTCTTTCCCTTCTCAAAATATGTTGGTAAAAGTAGATAAAGAGAGAAAGTTTTCCCTCATATTTTTATATTAGCTTGAGAGATTGGATAAGAAGAAGAAGCATGTGGTAACAATGAGGGGAGAGGATGACACTAGTTGGAAAGATGTGTGAACTTATCACATATCCCAATAGGGGAAAAAATATGGTGAAAGGAAGTTGAAAAGCTTTTAATTTTAAATGTGGAAATGTGAAATGTTAAAAGACAAAATATCTCATTTCTATCCCTATATTTACGCTCTATTGGGTCAAGAATTTATATCGCTTTTTCTCAGCTGAGAAGAAAAGCAAGCGTTCAAAACGGTAAAGCTTTTCATCCCAAAAAACATTGCACTGATTTTACATGAAATGCTTTGTCTTCCAAATATGAGATGGGTTTTGAAAAAATTTTCATTTTTCACCCCTTTTCTTTCTAATCATATGGGGAATTTTTGCAAATCAGGAAATTTCTAAGGCAATTTCGTCTCGTCAGAATGGCTCTTTTTGACAGAGATGAATGGGGTTTGGGTTCAAGGTAAATATTTATGGGGTGGGTGTTAAGGTGTTCCCTTAAATATTCGGGAGGATTTATGAAAAGGGAAATTTGATACGGGCATTTCTCTCACCCACTCCATGTTTACATGGATGACAGACATTTACACAGAGATAATGGAAGTAAAAGAGGAAAATGACATTAAGATCAAGTGTTTTGGATCTAAGCTATTTGGTTCAAATAGTCTTAAAATATATGAAAAATTTCCTTAAAAGGTCAATCTTAAATAAGCTTAGTAATATATGTCAGAATGAAATGGGATAGTTTAATTTTTCGGGTATTTTGTAATATTACTCTTGTCATATAAAAGCTGCGAGTGATGAGTGAGTGGTGGTTAATGCCCAAATAATATAAAGCTCTGTGCATGACGGATGACAGTAATATAAGTAACTGGGGAGTATCCCAACAAGACTAGAGACATTCTGATTTCTTACTATCTTTAGCCTTGAGACAAACATTCACAAGTCTACAATGACAAGTGAATTGGCACGAGGGAGATTGTCTCCAAAGACTAACTTGAGTTTCTCTCAAACACCACCAGACAAACTTGTAGCCAGAAGCAGAGCATCTTCTTTTCTTATCTGATATTTAAAATCTCATGAAAATATCTCCATTTCGAGATTTATTGTTGGATACATGTTCATCTTTTTAAAAAAAATTCATTCATATTCATAGTATTTTCCCCGCTCTCTGGCAATTCTTTCTTGGGATCCCCTGTGCCTTCACATTTAGTGTGAAAAGCTCGTGCGATGAATGAATGAGTTAAATTTTATTTCGTTCAAGCCGCCCTTGTCCTCTTCTTGCTGTAATTAAATTTTTGGCTAACAAGGAAAAACCTCAAAAGCTAATCTGCGACCGTCACCAGCCTAAGCTATCAACTTGATCTCCGCTATAAACGATTAGATCACTTTCAACAATTCTATCAGTCCATATATCTAGTTTTGGCATGTGCTCGAGCCGATGAACAAACGGGGGCACTCCAACTGTTATTATTGCTGTAAAAACGTCTCTGCTGTCTATTTTTTTTTGGAGAAAAAAAATTTACACAAGTCATTAGCCATCACCGGTGAATACAAACCCAATAAAAAAACAGTGAGTGCAGAGAGGAATTAAAAAAGGTGATAATCTAGTTTATGATACGTAAATGATATTAGCATGATGATGGAAGAGCTTTATTGCTCATTCCACTTATGATCCTAAATTATTTTTGGGATAGTGAGTAGTGAATAGTGAGCAGCCACTCTTCATGATATATGTACGACCACAAACTGTCAGGATTCATGATAATTGTATTAAATGGGCCTGTCATAACCACGCATCCTTCTCATGTGTGCAATGAGACACTGACGAACAAACGCACATCTCACCAGCCACATGTGAGCTTCTCCGATCTCACAACAAACGGCTAAAAAAAACTCAATTCTCTCTGGAAAGAAAAAAATGTAGGATGGAAAATAAAATCCTATTATTTCTCAATGTAAAAGTGAAATTATTTTGAAAAGGAGCTTAAAGTACAGAAATTCTCTCTTTCTCTATCACCATCTTAATTCCTGCGGAGCCATCTTGTAAAAACTGAAATTGTGCTCCTTTTAAAACTGTCCAGAAAAATACTCTCCCATCTCAGTTTTATCTGTAAAGTTTTTGGAAGAGGATGCTTCTGACTTTTTGATTGTTTAGGAATAAATACAACAGAGTTAAACAGAACAAGTTCCACTGGGACATGTAGAGGAAATTTAGAACAGCCTTGTAATTCGCAAAAGTTGTTGCAACTTTTGCACTTTTCCTCTTGCTCTCATTGTCAACTCGTGTTTAAAAGAATCTAATTAGTTCATTATCATTCTTTACCTTGCGGAGGAGGAAGTAAGAACTAAATGCAGTTTTATGCAACGAAAACTGCCGCATTCATCTATTTCTCTCCCTCTCCATTTCTTTTTCAGAGCCGCTGGCTCTCTCTTTCCTGTCGGAAGCCTTTAAAATATGCAACGCTTTAACAACCTCCCCAGGCAAACTATCACACTTGTGCAGTTTTGCATTTTTCTGGGAGACTTGTCACGAAAATATGTGAGTGAAATGGGGTCTCTTGTTGTAAAATTCAAATTGATTTTGCTTCCAATTAGCATCATTTATATTCGTATAGATTCTATATCTTGTTATGACAAATAGGAGAGGAAATTTAGTGTGCAACAAAGCAGAATAAAAACCAGAATATGTTTCAATTACACGTGTCAACCTGCCGCATTGACATTGCCGATTTCCATCCTTTTTTCTCTTTTTAGAGGAAAGCTAAAATGTTTATTGGCTTCAGGGCTTCCTCCCCATAAGTTAATCGAATTTTGCACTTATTCAGAGACACTTGATCCCATGGGGGAGTCAAGTAGCTTGAAATATATAAGAGGGGATCCTCTCAACACTGTTAAAGAAGTAATTGAAAATTCCACTTTCATCCATAATCATGTCAGGTCTAAGTGGGGGAAATGGGGCAACGGGCCTCATCCTATTCAATGTATTTAATTCGCTTAGTGGAAATGAAAATGTTAACTAACTCATTTCATATATTTTCTCTTGCAATAATGCCTGTCTTGTCATAAGTAAATATATCTCATTCTCTCTCTCTCTCTCTCTCTCTCTCTAAGGAAATAAATATTTTAATATAAATTAAAACAATTATTCATACCATTTTAGTGTTGTGCAAAGTTTGTGCAAATATCTTGGTCCTCACTTCCCACCCATGTTTCGCAGTGGGAACCATTTGTTACGAGTTTATGAAGGAGATAGAAGTGGGAGAGAACAAGTTAAAGTTGATATTGTCCTCAAGATGAGAGTTGTTTGTAGGGGTTCGACAATCCTTCTTTATTTTCCGGTTCATATAATTAAGCACTACTTGAACGAGTCTTTCCATCCTCCCAAAACAAAACAAAGTGGGGTTGCATACCAACCCACCTAAATAACAGGGAAACTAGAGAACTCTCTTTCTGCGGAAGGCTATTGTAATCCAGTCAGAGAAGCTGTTTCGCTTGACATACCCCGTGAAAAGAGAAGGCTTATGGTAAAAGCAATAATTCTCTTCTTTCCGGGGGAAGATGAATCATTCCATAAACGTTTGGGTTATCACAACTTTTCTCTAAAAAAAGATAAATCCACTCAACTATATTAAGAGGGGTGAGGGCTAGCCACAGAAATGTTGACAGGAAAAAAAATGTTTCTTTGCATAAAAAAAATTCGGTATAGAATATTTCTTACTTCCGCCTTCCCCACAAACATAAACTGTATTACACTTTGATTTTTATTCACTCCCTCGTCTCTTATGTATGCAGTGAAGAAATGAGAGATACTTCAATAAACCACTTTCTTCTTCTCCAGAAGAGATGACGAAAAGAATCACAAAAATATGCAAAATTGTAACAGCCGTCCGTTCAGCTCTCCACTTTCGCTAACTAGTGACTGACTGTTTGGTCGGATGAGTTTGGGATCTCACGCTGCTCACTTCTATCAGCTCAGCTGCTAGAGAGAGAGAGATCCATCGGCTTAGTAACATTGACGTTGGCTGTTGACTCGTGCTAGCGCTGGCTTCCAGAGACTTGTCGTTTCCCTGCCTCTCTCCATTACATTGAGTTTGCACTGAGCTCAGTCCTTTCTCCTCTTTTCTCCATCTACAATTGTTACTCTTGGGGTGGCCGAACAAGTTTTTCTCCTTCTCCTCACTCACACAAGTTGGTTCTTTTTCTCTCTTTACTCGCCTCTTTTTACAACACGGCATACAATACAAGTCAAGTTTTCCTAGGCTTCCCCAACTTCCGCTTCTTTTCACGGAGAGAAACTGCTGGATTGGTTTTTACTGCTGTTGATATTACTCTCGTTGTTGTCCTATAATAAGTATAATAGCTTTAGAGTTTACTTACTCCTTTCTCCACACACAAACACATTTTACCCACCAACGAGACCAACAATGGAACCCTCAGTTTTTTTCCTCTCCTCTTATGTTTGGAGGAAACTGCAGAATATTAGGTTCGAATGGTGTTGCTGTGTAAAGGACAACTTCTATCTCCTTTTTTTTTCTCTCTCTCTTTCTCTTCTAGTCACTGCTGTTCATTTAACTTTTTTTATCTCTAGTAACTAGGCTGTAGGTATTGAAACCTCTTCTCCTGGAAATATTCTCTGAGATGAGAATTGCGAGTCAGATGGAGATGAAGTATTTTGCACAACCTTTAAAGATTTTTTTTCCTACCACCCAAGTGGTGGACAAAGCCTAGTCTTGAGATTAAACCGAGGAGTTTGTCTTGTTGAGAAAATAGAAGAGTACGAGTTAAAAGGATGTTCCAAAGAGAAGACTAAAATACTAGGAGAATGTAAGCAACTTTGAGTTAGAGAGAGACTACCCAGATATTCCATATTTGTATTTTTTTGCCCAGTTTACATGCTTCGATAGAGCTTGCTTATATATTTCTTTTAAATAGTAGACTTCTCTGAGGATAAGAGGTGCAGTTATTTGACAAGGAGAGAAACGACTTCTCCTTTGGCTCTTCTTCCTTCCTTTCCTTTCAACCTCCCATTCCACATATATGAACTCAACTTCCTTTCTTATTATTTCCATAATATTTTCCCAACTAGTAATCAACTTTACTCTGTAGACTTTCTCCTTTTAATGAAAGGAGAGCAATTGGTAGCATTCCCTACTCAAATCATCATACTCTTCACGTCCCCACAACTTTTTCCTTTTATTCTTACAAAATCTCCAGATCCTACTCCAGTCCCAGTGTTAAAATTTTGGAACGTTTATAAACTATTTGGCTATGGCACTAAGTCACTCCAGACTAAGTTCTGTGTTTCCCTTCATTACTTGCGAAAATTCCATTCAAAATGTACTAACTCAGACTAGATCTGACTCTCTCCCCCTTCCACACAGTCTCCTTTTACTGCCCCCTTTCAAATCGGCAAATTTTCCCAGTTACCTACACCAACTAAATTACTGCGAGATATGCACTCATTTTCATTCCTCATCATCATTAAACAACCGTAGCCTCTTCCCAGAATATCCAAAATATAAGCCAGCAAGTTCCCCCATTCCCAACTCTTGTTGGCATTCAGAGTGGGGAGCTCCCAGAGATGATAATAATGTCTCTGGCATCCCCAATAAAACAATGGACCTCCTGTACCAACTACAACCATTTACATATGTACAACAACTACAACATCTTTTTTTTTCTCTCTCTCTCTTTACAAAACGCACACGATATTCATAACAAGAGCTTGTTCCTTCTGCCATGGAATATTTTAATTCAGTTATTCCACGCAAAACAATTTGATACGAATGTTACCAGAGAAAAATACGGACTGCTATCATCAGAATCCTATCAACATCAGTATCATCACCACTATCATCATTCCTTAATTCCCTTTATCTCCCGAAATAAAATAGGGATATTACCATTTGAGTACAGAGCTCATATCCTTTCTCCCCAAATGGAGAGTGAGAGAGAGAGAAATGGGCTCTGCAAATTAAATAGGATTAAATTAGAGTCAGCAAACTGGTCCGTGAGCAAAGCCCAATGTGGAGTGCGTGAAGGCAAAACCTCATCTCTTCACATCTGGAAGAGCGTGACTGGAAAAGACGGCGGCGGTTTTTTTCTCTCTCTCTCTCTCTAGACGAGAATGATGACCATGATCTCATGTAATCAGCCTGCTCGATCGAGTCACTCAACTCCCTAACTTCTGATATGCTATTTAATTTTAATAAATGCCACCAACCCAAAGGATGAAAACTGGAGCTTAGCTCACTCTCTCCTCAAGCTGCTCATAAAACGATTAGTGTAGTCATTCACCTAACACAATCCACACTAACATTATCATCTAACCGTTTGAGATAGGTTGGAAGACTTTTAATGAATTACAGACCAAAAACAATACCAAACCAATTTTATTTAATTTTTGCAATTTCTTCTTCAACAATCCCATTCCAAATTCACCTCCAAAATTCCCGGAGAAAAATTTCTCATTTCAGAGAGAAACTTTTATGAAAAGTGTTGAATGAAAAGCGATAGTATTATTTCTAGTTACGATTTCCCAACACTCTTTTTCTCTTTCCAGAAAAGGCCGAACAAGAGCTTACTGGTTGAAAGGAAAGTTGCGTTTTAGAGTCATATAAAAGTTAAAGTAATGAGGAATAAAGAAACAAAGCGGATTGCAAAGTTGTGGTCTCCAACTCCTTTTTCGAGTGCTCCTTCTCTCGAAACTGAAACGTTTTTTGACAAATACGTACGTATTTTATTGCTCACCATTACTCTATGTAAAATGCTATTGAAAGGGGCAGGTTTTTTTTTCAGAGGTAAGAAACTTTCTGGATTGATCTCACTTGAACAAGTTGCTCGATTTGAAATCATTTGGGGGAACGGCCCTGATTCATTTTCCACATTCTTTTTTCCCACACACACATACAGACTGAAAACTTCTCTAGAAAGCTCTTTTCAGACTTTCACAGAATTTTGTTTCTAAGATGCTTTCCTGAAATTCCTTGAAATATATCTATCCATTTAAGTTCTGAGAAAATGAGTTGACATGTTGAAATGAGAAATGTTAAAGGGGCCTAGTCCTTGCAGCTCATTAAGGCGAAATGTAGTTAAACTTTACATTCTTTTCCATTCCTTTAATCGTCCCATTTATACTCATTGGATAGCAGACTAAATTCTCTGGAAATCGAAAAAAAAAATATTATTTGAATCAACAGATTTCTTAATCACCTTTTGAACGCACTTTTTCATCTCAATATTTTCATCTACTTTCACCAAAAAGAGAAAGCAAAAATAAGTGTTGAATGTACAAGTTTTCTTTGTAAAAATGACGTAAATTTTGTTATTGATAGCGACATTTTAAAAATGTCTTTATAAAAATCACATTTGCAATTCTACCTATCCCTTTTCCCTCAATCAATTTACCTTCGTCATAACCCTTTTTCACCGGTTGCTTCCCCGAAGTCTAAAGCGGAGTGGGAATGTTGTTGAAAAACGCTCATTCACTTTTATCTCCACTGTTTGTTTTGCCTAAAGGCTCACGCTCATTATACGTGTCCTTTCCCCAAATCGATTCCTGCAAAAAGTAAATTACCTTTTACCTTCTATATAAAAGCCAATCTTTACTCTTTTACTTCTATAAATCTTTTTTTTTCAAAGTGCACTTTAATTTCTAAAAAAAATGGGTGAAAACAATGTTGCACAGGATTTTAAAGGATTTTGAATATGTTTTGTGAAATTGCAACTTTTGTAACAGGCCAGAGGAGAAATTCGTGTAATAAAAAGTATTGATTTTCCATAGCACGGAATACATTCATCTTTCTCACCCACCCCCACCATAATCCCTGGTTCGTGAACGGATTTCCCTTGTTTGGCCAGGGTTTACACGGGTTTTAGATTTTAGATAGGTTTTTTTTTTCATACAAAACGTTGAATTAAAAGTGCCTTTAAATTATCTTAATTTCAAGATTTCCTCCTCTAGTAAAAAACGCGAGAATTAACAGGGGAAATGGAGGTGAAACATTGATTATTTCTGGTATGAATTGTAGTTTAAAATGGTATGTTTTCTTCCCTCACGCTTGGCTTCAGCGTGATATTTTTTTCTGTGGTCATCACGATTTGTTTCTTTTAGCAAAGTCAGCACGAAGAAGGACATATTGGGATCTGGCCTAAAGCCACTAGTTGATAAGGGAAAGATAGAGAGAATCCCGTAAAAACAATATTACCCTATTATGTATCTACATTAGGGTAATTGAAGCAATAAAATAGGAGCATGGTGAGCTCTCCATAGTTGATTTGATATGCATTGATTTAGATGAAGCTTGAGGGAGAATCAGCCACACGTTGCAAATCCTTTGGAAAGAAAAAAGCTCATTTGAAATGGCTCATTTCCTAAGTTCGATGGAGACATCTTCCGTTAATAAAATGGGAGTCAATGGACTGGATTTTTTGATTACTCGACCACTTAGAAAAGAGCATTTTGCTTGTCTAATACCTCATGATTAATTTTCATTTTCTTCCCCCGACAACGATTTAAAATTGTCCCTTTTTGTAGAAAGTGAGGGAAAGTGTATAAAGGGCAATGGATTGGTAGGTTTTGTGGGAAGGAATAAATAAAAAAAAAATGTGCAACAGAGCCAGTTTAATTAAAAAGTGTTTAGCTGAGTGCAAACTCGGATCGCAGGGTTGGGACAGGGATTCGTATGCAAATTGGCTTTGAGCGGATTGCCTACATCTCTGGTGATTGCAAAATTTTTGAGAACAAAGTCGAAGGATAAAATATAAAAGTTTAATTAGTGAAATGCATCCGGGAGTAAGCTGACATATATCTCTCGGAGAGAGAGAGAGATTTCATTAGGCTTTCATTTCCGGGTTTTTAAGTCACGCCATTACATCCACACTGATTTCATGCAAGGTGAATCAAACCAAGTAATGCAATTTGGGGGCTGTGAGCTTCTTCTTGTTTGTATGGTGACAGAAACCAATATTTCCACTGAGGCAGTGCCCCACTCGAACAAAATCCTTTTATGTTTGCGATAAGAGCGTTACAAATTTATTAGTTGGGAGAGAGAGTAGAAGCCTCTCGCTTTCCCAAATCCTTTGACTCCCAATTACCAAAACTGAAGGTGACTGATTCATCCTTAAAATCTCCTTAAATTTTGTTACTGCTGCAGAAAAGAGCTTTTTAATCTCTTCATCAACTTTTCGCTTGTGTCGAGTGGGCTTCCACGTGCTTTCCACCTCGCTTCAAGTGAACTTGAATTAAATCTGAATAATTCATATTACTCTGTAAATAAGCAACAGTTCAAAATGTGTTGGATATTTCATTCTGAAAATTGCTTTTCCCTTCAAGACTTTTATTGGGGACGCTTCCTACAATGTATATCGGATATTATCTTTGGCTTGCTTGCAAATCATCATCATTTTTCCTACAAGAAGAGAAATGGACTTTGTGGCTGGCGTCGCTTCTCGTATTGATCTTTTTCTGTCTGTTCTTTCACTGTAGTTTTAACCTTGTAGTAAATCTCTGGACAAAGATGGTAATTCAAATAGCTAGGCACTAACTTTCTCACAACAATGTGTAAAGCAAATCTTTTATGAAGTTATACACCCTTGTTTAAAGCGGTGAGCAGGATGACATTCTGATTTCCCTGAAAATATACTGCAAAAAAGTTAAGGCTGTTGGGTTAGAAACTGCAAACTGTTAAGGGAGCTCACTTTTGTCACATTTATTGTTTCATTTAAACTCGCTCCTTTTATTAAAGAGGAAGCTATGAAATTCGCTTGTCTCTGGGAGCCATGGGGAAAGTATATTGAGAAATAAACGGCTTACTCTCTCTTTTCCCAACTGCACTGTATCTCCTGCACATACTTAACTCTAGCAATTACTCTCTATACCTATTGCGAAATGAGAGAATGCAGATATTGTAATGCCCCTGTGAATGGGACAGTTTCGTGTGGAGCAAGGAGGAGAAGACGGATAAACTATGTGACTTAAGTTGTAAGCTTGAGTTTCTCTCAACTTGTCTCTGTAGACATGCATTAAAGATCATATATTAAGTTAGCCCCCAACTCCTTCACAGCTTATACATCACTGCCACCAGCGACATGATCACGGCTAGTCTCGAGTCTGGGAAAAAGAATGAACAAGCTGTATCTCACTGACATTCAGCTTACCATCGTTATATCCAGCTTAAACTCTTCCTAAACTCAACTCTTTTTGGACAACTCTTGTCACAGACATTGGGAACCTAGTTGTCTGTAAAATGGCCAATTTAAAAGGTCCCTTTCACACTGAGAAGTGCCGAAAAAAACTCGAATTGTGGCACATTCCCCCGTGCCAATATTACAAAATAATGCTCCATCATTCCAACTCCATTTAATTCTATTTATCGCTGCATCACTTCCCTTCACAAACTTTCCCAATAGTATCACTACACCGCTTATCTAATCTCTCCGTGACTTGAAGAAAAATCGGAGTGTCAGTTACAGAGGAAAATGGAAACCGCTATCTTCTCCCTTCCTCTATCATAGCATTCATCACTCACCTTGCTTGATCGTCATCTTTTCCTCTAACCGCTTTTTCATACAGCTTTCACCTTCCCAGACAGGATACCACTTCTACCAAAAAACCAACAAGTGTGAGAACGAGTCAGGATGTATTAGAGTGATGGCGGAGCTTTATCGTCACCGCAATGTCATTATTTCTTCAACTCCCATGAATCTCTTAAAGCAAAAGCGGTGGCTGAGTCAAAAAAAAAGGAGCGAGAATGACAAATATCACGAAACGCTCTGACGTTGATGATGATGGATTGGTAAGAGTTCGTGTAGGTTGCAATCTGTAAACAATGTTTTAGTAGTGTTTACCCAACTCATTCCCTTTTTATATATATATATAAATGTTGTTGATAAAGTGAGCTAAAGTGTGGGTGACAAGTACCCGTGTAATTCCCCTTTCGAGGTTATTTGCACGGTTGCAAATTACTGATTAGCATTGTAAACGTTTATTAATATTACATTGTATTTTCCAACTTTTTCTCTCTAATATTAGCCCAAAATTTATTGCATGTCCTGATCACCCACAGTATTCTTAGTGGCTTGTACCAACCTATTTTACTACCGTATCATTCAAATTGCAATCTATGCAGTTTGGAATATTAAATCGGATTTTCTCTCTAAAAGATAAGGGGGAAGAGTAGGAAAGGGAGAAAGCACAGCTGCGGTTCCCTCACCTCTCTCTCTCTGATGAGAAAGAAGCGCACCTGGCCGTACATATCTACTACTTAATAATAAAAAGACGAGCACAAAAAAAACACAGTCCTCAATTTCCCTCTCCCGCTCCAATTCCCACCCATTCACTTGCACAATAATCCGCAATCTTTTTCCCTCTTCCTTAAGTTGTTCCTTGGCCTGCCGCTTTCTCTCCTATAATGGAAATAAGTTTCTCTCTCTCGAAAGGTGCACAAAAATTGCTGTCAAAAGTATTAGCATTGAGATCAATACAGTTACAATAACATTTTTTTTATGCTGAACGTAAACTTCTATTTTTAAAGGATTTCGGATATTATAAAAGGATAAAAGGATCTTTGAGCCTTTTTTGCATTTTCAAACATGTGCGCACATAATACCCGGAAGGAAAAATACAAATTTATATTTTTTATAATAATCTTTTTATTCATTAGAATTATACTTATCAATATCAATTAAACCTCTACTATTTATTATCGAAAAATTAAACCCGAACTTGATTAGGATCCTGGGTTGCATCTCCGGCTCACGTGGCTTTCTTCTCGCTTTGTAGCAATCTGGACCATCATAACATTTTCTATTGTTGCGCGTATTCCTCCAATTTGCAACCCTAATTAACTTGGGTTGCAAATTGGAGGAATCCTCTGCTCAACAATTGACAATGTTAGTTGGGGATTGCTAAAAGGCTGTGAGGAACACCAAGCAAGATACAGATACAACCACACAACCCCAGTCAAGTTCGATTAGTTTTCTTTATTCTTAACGTCTAATTACTTCTTTTAAGATTACGTTACTAATTTTTTTTAAGTTTAAGAGGACACGAATAATGAATTATTCCAATATGTACCGGAACCTGACGCCAATCCTTCTGATAATTATAACTTAACCTAATTCAAGCCTTCGTTTGCCCTAAAAACCAAACTATTTCATTCAACACTTCACAAATCAATCCTGTCGAAGCTTATTCAATTAATTAATAACTACTCTATCTTACATTTCCACTAAATCCAAACTCGTCTACGAATAAAGCTAAACTATTCAAGACCAAATCCTTCCGCATTCGAAATCGCAATAATGAGTTTCTTTTTCAGTACATCCTTGTTTGGGTACTCGGGCAAGATTAGTTGGTTAAAGCAAGTGTGTGCTTCCGGGAGGTTTTCTTCGCGGTCTCTCATCTTCGAAATCTGCAATCAAATATAAAATTGGAGCATTCAATTAGCTACAGAAATTTCCTTACATTATTTCCCAATTTTATTAAAAATGACAAGCAATAGATAAATGAATTGAGTTGGAATTCGATAACGAGTTAATGAACCATCGAATGCATTCGGACCTTATGCCAAATTCTATCCATCCTTAACTCACCCCCTGATAACCCACCTACTTTTCTACGAAGTGGACTTATTAATGCTGAATTGTTATTTCATCTTCCTCTCTTTCCAATTCCCTCGCCCTACTTTCAATTCGACAAGTGATCAATAAACCGAAATTACTTACACCCACTTCCTTCATCAAATTTCTTGCATGGCTAACTCCAGATGAGCATTTAAAGGAATTCTGTTAAAAAGATAGTTGTTGAGTCCTTTTTAAAAAGTTCAGTTAGTTGAAAACTAGTCTTTTCAATCTGGCTACGATCGAGAAAATATGCCATAGGCAGTGGATAAGAGAAACCACTGCAATCATCACCAATCCTAAGCATTCAGCTTTCTCCTCCCATTACACTTGAAAGGTAGTTTATGTGTATTATTATGCCACATTTCCCATGAATGAAAAATGAGTTGTGGTTGTCCTACTTGCCACAGTCGTCAGCATCTCAACCGTGCAACTCTATCAAGATTGTGCGCCTCTTCTCTCCCCCACTCAAATGGCTATTTTCCCTTAGCAAGACAAACTTTTCTCCTCAATACTTTCTTTCCTTCCCTCTCTCTCTCTCTCTCTCTATCCAGTTACAAAATGCAAACTTTCATATTTGTCCTTCCCCGATTTTATAAGTGCTCGAGAGAGTCTTAAAGTAAATCTCTGTATCTTCTCCTTTCCCTCAACCCTGGCAAGAAGGGTTACGTCTGTTTCTCTTTTTCCGCATCAACCTACCCACTCTCTCTCTCTACTTCCTCTTTAAAAAAAAAGATTCAAAAGTCTGACGATGAGGACGATCATGTCGTACATAAAAATCACATCACATCAGGTAATATCAACCTGGTCATACGTGAGTTTAGCGTTAAAAATTCAACCAACGAAGAAACTTTTTTCCTCTGTCTTAATAAGAATAAAAAAAAGTAAGCCGAAGAGGCTTCCAGAAGAAAAAAAACTTTCTCTCAGATTTTCTCAAACTAGTTTCCCAACAAAAGGTGAAATAATACAAGAGATATGCTAAAAACTTTTTACCCAAGAAAAAAAAACTCTTCGCCTACCTGTTTCTTTCTCGTCAAAATCCTTTCGAATTTAAACAAAAAAAATCTGAATTGCACATCCTCATAATATTCGCAATTCTCTTCCTGTTTTTCTTCTCTCTCTCCACGACAGAAGAGAAATAAAGTTGGAGGAAAAGTTTTAATACACGAGAAATTGATAAAAGATTCCAAAAGTAGGTGGTATTACTGATATTCCTTTTAGAAAATCATAAATAATTTCACATTTATTTGCAGTACAAATACCCATGTTTACTCTGCCTTCTTCCTCTAAAAAAAATCTTGAGGGGAGTGCTTTTAAAACGTTTATAAATATATATCATCTTACCCGTCCATTATTCAATTTGGATGTGACATTATAAGGTCAACAGAGTACAAATGACCCAATAGAATGGTAAATGCAAACGTTTATTACTAAAAAGTGGAATAATAACTTTCTGCTTTAAAAAAAAGTAAAATATTACTTTTAACAAGTCACGACTCGTGTCATTTTACAATTTTTTACCATCCATCAAACACAATCAATTCGGATGATATTTTGAAGAGGGAAAGATGAAAAGTTTATTATGCCAAAGAACCCTATTATAAGAGGAGAGGATGTGATAACTCGAATATGAACTTTTGCCCCATCTCGTAAATACTATAATAGCTTAGTTCCATCCCTCACAACAATTGCTAGGCATCATCGGTCAAGGCAAATAATGGGTTGTACTGACTACCTACAAGTCCACGTGTTGACCTATAGTTATTTTGACTTATGGGCGGTCACATCCCTTCATTTCCCATAAGCGGGTTGGAGCTGAAAAAAAATTAGTCTTTTGAATAAGCTTGAATCATTTGTAAGGGAAGCTTCTTCAAGGGCTTAACTTTGATGAGAATGCCTAAGCACGTGCTTGAAAAGTTGTGTGAGTGAGCTCATTGCACAGCTAAATGAAAGGTTGAACAAGATTCCATCAGAGACAGCGAACCTCTCTCCCTCACTCACACACACAACTCGCAAAACTTTTGACCAAAAAAAGACTGTTCACTATGCGGTATAGTTATATAGTTGGAGTACAGAGTGAAGAGAGAGGAGTAAGTAGATAAATGGTTGAATATGAAAGATGGGGTTAGTATGAATGGATGAATGAAGTGTAATAAGACTTTATGGATGAATTACCTTGAAATACATCTCTCCCATTCCACCAACAGGGATCCGGTCGCTTCCCGTCGTGAAGAGAAGGAACTTCTTCTGCAGCTCCAGAGGGAGGGAGGTCAATACAGACCAGAAATCCCTGAAAATCCATGAAAATGGAATGAAATGTGAAGTGAATTCCTAATCTCAACTCACTCACAGTCACTCAACTCAACCCACACCTCTATCCATAGTTTTGACGAGTTAAATATATCGCATACTTTTTTACCCAACCTCTTTCTAACAAAAAATATAATATAAAATATATATAATAAACCGGTTGACAATACATCCAGTTAATAATAAATGTCTATAAAAATGCAACGGAGAATACCTCTTTGAAAAGGAAAAAAAACCTATTCCCTTCATAACTTTTAGAGGATAAAAAAAATACGATAGGGGTAGAAGAATGTGTGAGGTTCATAGACAAAGAGGAGAGAGAGAAAGAAAGTAGGAAAAAGTACATATTTGCTTTCCTCCAATGGGTATCAGAGTAAATTGCTTTTTTGCCCTTTGATACAAAGAAGAAAGTGAGAAAATCATTTAGAAACTTCAAATCACCACTAGCAATAGTATAACCCTTTTGCTCTTGTCATATTACATCGTGATCTGGAAAAGAAAAACTTAGCCATCATTGTTTCACTTGAATGGGAAACCCTCATCAAATAAATCGGGCACGGAGCAAAAAAAAACGAAGAAATAATCAAAAGCAATGACTTAACCACCTTTACTTGAATTGCATTGGATTATTAAGCAAAATAGTTAACTTTTGAAAGAGATACTTTACTCCCCAATGCCTCCTCTTATCCAATGACAACTGTAACTCTTCAACGAGTTGAGTTGTGTGCGCTGAATAGCAAGAAAAATATAGAAAAAAAACTTACTGAACGACTCTGTCATCCGGTCTGTAATCATCGTATTCGGTTACTTTTCGCAACTCGTGAAGATCCAATGTCGGCGAACCACATACAAGCATCTCTACTTCTTCCGGTCGTAGCATCTATATCAAAGAAAAAAGATTTCTTTCTTGACAAAAAAAATATGAGAGGAAAAATAAACAGTCAACTTTTATCAACGAAATTGCTCCTGTAACTTATTCCATCTGACTTCTCGCTCTAGATTTTTAATTATGATTTCATACCAAGAATAATCTGCTTGGATTCTTTTCATTTAGATAAAGGTGAACTTGTAGTTTAGAATAGGACGAGTCTCTCAATGAAACTAATTTTAGTTAATCTACCTCCTTCTCACAAATAATCAGAGAATTATTCGTAAAACCCGAGATATAATCTCTCATTTCTATTCAAATCTAACCTTTATAAAAAGGATGTCGATCCCTGCTTTTAGTATCGGATAAAGCTTACAAAGTCACACATGAACACGTGTACATTAATATAAATACTTATACTCATAGACTGATAATGATCACAGATATAAAACCATTTAGTCTTTTCACTAGCGCCGGATTTTCTTTCCGTTTTGAAAGTAATAGATTCATGAATGTTAATAAAGAATCCTTACAACTATCAACAGCTTCTACTTTCCCTAAATACGTTTCGTATCTGCCAAAATATCATTTTGTCTTTGAAATATTTGATTCTTGCAATGTGCAACTAATATTCTAGCCCAATCTAACATTTATCACGTCTTTCCTAAAAGTAATTCTGGATTCCCTTGATACATTCAAGCCTCTCCTGATAATTATATAAAAGCTATACAAGTGGACAATAGACAAGAGATGTATGAAGAGGGAGTGAGAATTGAACATTTTCCTAGATTACAACTATACTACTCACAATAAGAGCGTTTGACGCTGTAACAGAGTGAAATCCGAGGTAGAAGGCTCGAAACTGTGCGTAAATGGCGGTGTTAAGTACCCAATCCAAATACAAGCGGACGTACTCTTCCCGATTATCATTGGTGACGGGTATGTGCTCTCCGTTCTCCTTCAGGTTATAGGTCATTATTCGATCGTATTCTTGGAGAGATGCCTGAAAATAAACAATAAAATCGTATCACAAAATCTTTTATCAAATACTATTACAAGGAATCCTTGAAACTTGCTCTGAATATCTTAATCAAACGTGTTTATGACAATTCTTCCCAGCAATATAAACTCTTTATGAAGACTATACGAATCGTTCAGAATGTCATAGTCATCAGTATATAAAATGGCTTCCTAACACAATTATTTGTTTGCGGTTGTAACCATTCTATTTCCATGTTCAATTTTAGGGACGAGATGAATCTTACATTTTATGGGTACATCTCTCATTCTTCACAACATTCGAAATTATTATCCTCTTCCGCCTCAATGCAACCATTATCGGAATTTCCAAACGTTAGAGAATATGATACATTTCCCATAAATTTCTCTCCTTTTGACAACCACCAGCAACCTTCCCATTTCCCATCTTCTCGGTCACTTTTTTTTATGTAGCCGATTCATACAAGCTTTATAGATTGAGTGGCCGCAAGGCACAAGTCAATCGTGTGTGGGGATGAGTTGCTTCTTCTCACTGGATATAAAATCGTATCGAACAAGTAAATCAGTCGCATTAAGTAGTAAAGCGTTCGGACCCGGAACAGAGAAAAAAGACTAATGTTGAGTAAATACTTTATATCGGCACCATCCCTCTCCTCCTCCTTTCCTATCAACTCTCATTGATTTGATTATGCCTAGAGAAAGTTCGTATTTGTTACTTTCATATAAAGGGAAAATCTATACCCAAACTTGTTAAGATGTAATGGCCTTTGATGTTGAGTAAAATGGTGTTTATCCAACACAACGATTGCTCCTCTCTTTAACTTTCTCCTCCCTTATTCTGGGTGATCATTAGCACCACGAACGGAGAAATTCACGAGCTACCTCTTATGTAAGTATTCTATCTAGAAAAGCTATTCTACTCCTTTCCTCTGATACATTGATTTATTCTAACCTTTCTATACATTTATATAAAATGTTGAAAAACATTCAAGACTGTTTACGTAACAATAAAAGGGGAGAAAAATGATGAATCACAGAACCTCCACAGAATGGGAAAAAGAAATGAGAAAAGTGGAGCACACAATAGGTACTCCCTAAATATAAAATGCGTTCATCCAACATTCTCTTTGGTATTATTGGTTGTTATGATTTTTTTTCCAGTGGTAGCAGAACATATCCACCTGGCATGTAAAAGGGAGCGACATCGGTTACAACAAATACAATTTGCTAAAAAAAAACTCGGGGAAATAAAGTGGGAGAGAACTGTTCCACACAGGAAATAGAGGCTTTCTCCCATTTTCTTACATATTCCATGGTCCATTAGATTCGTTGGGATTTTCCTTACTAGAGAGGTAAACGGGAAGGAATCATGATATTAGTGTATAAAAAAATGGCTACACTTCAACAATGTCTTCTTCTCCATAATTCTCCCGTTTCTAGTCTAATATTAGAGGGTAAGCAGTGGACCTATTTTCTAGGATCTTTGCAAATCTTAAATTTTGCAGTTGTCTTCTCTCTCTCTCTAGCTATAAAAAACAAACAATGCTTTACAATATGCTTGGGCTTTCCCTACGAACGTGAACTGCTTGAGAAGGTATGAACGAACTATTTCCAACTGAATCTTGTCAAGTGTGACATTGAATGAGCCAGTATCATAGACATAACTGTAACTACCTATTTCGGTATATATTGCGTGGTGCAGATGCATTTTGATTTTTTATTGGCATATCTGCACAACTTTTTCATCTCTCTCGGGGAAAGAAATTGTAGTGGGAACGACAAGAGCTATTCCGTAAAAGAGACGTGTCCCATGAGCCGTAATAATGTTGGGGAAAGGAAATATTGTGGGTTTTACCTGAAAGCTCAGACCCATGTCCTCTTCTACACTTCCCTCGTACTTCAACAACTCCCGGAGCCCATGTGCCACATCCTGCGAGAAAAAAAAACCAAAGAAGATAATATATATGAATTGTCATAAAAATTTCAACCATTTCATACCAAAATATACATGATCAAAAATCACATCATATTTATGTTTGCAAATTTCAGGGGATTTGGAAAAATAAATGGTGTTTCTTCTTACACATAGACAAAAAAAGCATAAATAATATCAATACCCATGAAACTAAACTACTTCATGTAAAAAATCTAAACAGACTCTACTTGTTTTTTCAAAACGACCAATCCATTTATTCTGATGGTTGAGATGATTGAAATCCAGCGTCAAATTATAACCTTGCTAAGCAAGTGACAGGTATTCATGTTTGTGAAACAGTTTCTCTTTTCGACCCTCCGTGTCAGACAAGAGCCATTTCTCAGCTTATATAAATCAGTGCCTTAGCGTGTCTGTCATGTCCCTGGCATTTATCACCAAAGTAAACACCGGCAGGGGGAAGTAGATTTGTACGTTTCCATTTATGCATTTCCTCTAAACCCTGTCCTTTTCCAACACCATATCAAAGTTCATTCCACATTCAGACGTGTTCCTACCTAAACTTGATGTTATTTATCTCCCCTTCTATATCAAACTCTCCGGATAAAATTGGAAGTGAAAGTGGTCGGTGCGTGCCTTTCCCCTTGACCACTTTATCTAGTCCGTTATGAAGACGCCTTAAGCGGAAAACACCAAATGACTCTGAGTCACTAGCCTAAACAGTTTTGATTTTCTTACCAAACAACTATCCAAAAAAAAGCATCTCAACATCTAAAATTCTTCCATTCCCTACAAAAGCATTAGCTTCTCCATTTTTATATCGCATAACCATTCCACCACAGCCATTAAAGAACCTCACATAAAAATAAACGATTACATCTTAGTCTAGCCTCATAAATGCCTATTTTTTCATTCATTTCAAGGACTCTTTAAAAAAGGTAACTAGAGAAAAGATGAAAAGCCTAATCAACTTTTCCAAAAGCAGGCACAAATATCCTTTTGAAGTTAACATTCTATGAAACAAAATGACAATTTTGATATTCAATACGTGATAAGAATCGATCTAGTTTCGAGTTGACATCATCACTTGTTAAATTGCCTACTTAAAATAGTAAAAAAAACATATTGGCAACCCTTTTCATTACTGTTCAGAAGATCCTGCCAAAGTCCTATTTTCTCTTTAAAACTAGTTGGGAGTTGGGAATGGCATGATGACCGAACATAAACAGGAGTTCCCTTTCTGAATCCAAAACTACTTCGTTTGGCATGTATACAACGGTAATAAAATATAAAAAGGGTTCTTCCCCGTCCAGAGAGAAAGAGGGCCAGACACAGACCTGGAGGATACATAGATTATTGATTTCACATTCACCTTAAGCCTGTATCATCATTACGTAAATAAAAGGAACCTGATTATCGCCCCGTGTGTAGATCGATAAGGTACTTTCTTCCTTGCTACCCTGCTGGGCCCCAAACTATTTCTTTACGAAAACGATAAAATAAATACCCATTTCTAATTTACTCTGACAACTAAATAATTAAAGGTATTAATCATATTTTAACTGCCACTTTCTTACCTTAGCTAATAGTTGCTATTCAAACATAGCCAACTACTATATCGTTAAATTATTTGAAGGATTCTTTCTCTTGACCCAATTACATAAAAATCAAACTTAATTAAGCCCTCAATTAAAATTTAATTGCGAAAGTTTCAACTAACTAAAAAAATGCTGAAGCATAGAGCAGAGAAGAGAGAGTCTCTGAGAGAGATGATGGGGTTAACACGGATATAAGCCTATACCTATTCATGTAAAGGTCGGCTTTTTTTTGGCGTGATGGAATGCGCTTTTTTAAGAGAAAAATGCACCCTCTTCATTCTCACCTACTTTTACGCTTTGCACAAGAAGTGCGAAGAAGTGCATTGTTCTACTTATTCCCTGCTATTGTTCTTGTCTTGCCAATGCAAATTCTTTTCCAGATCTTCCCATATTGATTTATTGAGTCTATTTTTAGACGTCCTTGACATGTATTTTGTGAACTGGACAAGATCGTATTGACAGACTGGAGGAATTTGAGTGGCCTGACCTGACCTATCTTTTAATGTATTTTTTAATTAGAAGAGAATAAGTAGGAGTATTTTTATCTTTAAACCTTTAGGCTTAAGCGGTGCAGTGGCACGAGTCTCGGATCTAAACAATCCGAGGTCTCCGGTTCGATCCCCGGTTAGGGGAGACAAAAACTCGACTGACGCATGACGATTGACGCATGTGCTTGGGTTTAGGTTAGGTAGGTTTGGGCTTGGGTGTGGTTGGTGGTGGGGGACTTGATGAACAATGCCCTTGCGGAAGGTCGAACTCGCTAGGCCGTTTATTTTTTGTCATTTTTTGCATTATAAAAAAATAATTAGGGTAATTAAATGTTGAAAATAAAAGGGGAGAAATTACGGGAGAGATATGGAAATAAAAGGGATAAAATAACTTTTTTTTTGGCATTTTAACTAACCGGCATGATTTCCGCAAGATCATCAATAGTAGGGTCTCTAGTGACTCCAACCGCTGCACTATCCAATGGAGGGACGACTGGAGGAGAGAGTAGTTTACGGTAACAAATTGACGGGAAGTGAAGGTCCAAGATAATTGAATTGTACACGGCTAGGCCCATCAGTACTCCTAAAATTGTTGGAAAGAAATGTACTTGGTTGATCTAGAGCAAACAACTAGTTCCTCGAATTTCTTTAACACTTTTTCATACAAACATAGAGAGAGAACAGGATGACAAGTGATGGTACATTTCCGGAGAAAATTGCTAGCCTATTTATGTCTACGATAGATAAAGGCAACAAAGGAAAAGGAAAGTGGCTCAACTCTTGTTTTTCTTTTTACATTTGTTTGTTGCCACAGATAATTCTATTATTACGAATAAAAGAGTTTGGTGTAGGCGAGTGAAAGGAGAAAGTGGCACTTTGCTTTCACCAAACTTTTTGGGACAAATGAACTGCATTTAATGGAAGGAGGGGGAGATATTTCACTGATATCTGATCCTTCTATATCATTTTCAAGTAGGTAAATTAAAGCTGGGGTGGAGAGGTGGAGGAGGTTAAAAGGAAAATGCTTTTAGGATAGGGATAATAAAGGGAAAGTCATCAAAAAGAGACTTCTTTGACAATGATCTTTGTCATCAGCGGCGTAATTTCGTTCACACTCGAGTATGACGATGGGTTTCGCCTGTTTCTATTCGCAGCTTTAAAAACTTGTAATTTTATATGACGATTTGCAATCTGCATTAAATAAGTAGGGAAGCCCGGTTAGTACTGAAAAGAATTTGGTTGAGAAGGTTTTCGAAGGCCTGTAATAACTAGTTGAGAAAATGCATTACATTAATCCACATTATCTTTCCCTCTTCATATCTTCCACGCACACATCCAAGTTGGATGATCCAACTCAATCTATATCCTTTTTCAACTCCTTTATTCTGTCTCGTTGCTCAAAGGGGTTTGAAGAAATGAAAATGACTTTTCTCCTTGCTCCCTCATAACTAGTAGAGGGAGGAGTGATATCATATTTTCCTTTTAGGGAAGCGTCCCACACGCTCCCTCCACTCTGACCATTGATGTGTGATACCAATTTCGAGAGCTCTTCCAGAGAAAAAAAGGTGGACAGGAGTAAGTGACAGGAAAGGGAGCTGTTTCTCTTTACCATTTCAACTTTGGAGAGGGGACAGACCTTCAATTCCCTGAACTTATGATCATGATGCTCTTTCGCTAAAAACGGAAATACTACAATTATATTCGTTATCGACCACCTCTACTTACCGATAAGGTTGTACTCTCTTAGACTTCCTTGTTGGGCGAGACTGAACCAGTAACATCGGGAATTCGGGTAGTAGACAAACATCCCATATTCAGGCTGCAAATAAGATATGACAGTGAATAAGTGCCACTCCTTATTATCACTGGACAATATCGGAAAAGAAAATTGTTACGAATTTCCTTATATCAACCGACTCATGAAAACCCTTTTGATGAAACTTTTTTAGCCTTTTCCCGGAAAGAGAAAGTTAGATGACTTAGCAAACTTATCTCTTGTTAGTTTTTTTTTTGCAACCTTTGAAAGATCAGTCCCTGTTTACACTCTTTTTCTTCTCATGAAAAACAGAATATCGATAGTAGTTAAACTAATTGCAAGTAGATGAGAACCAGTTCCGGAAGAAAGAACCAGGTTGTCATCTACAATAATAAGGTTAGAAAGGGAATGGAAGATGACAGAAAACTTGTTGAGATGGGGTGTACATGACTTGCGTCACAACTAATTACCACTAACAGGTTAGCTCCTGATGGGATTCCTCTTTCCTCTTCTAAAAATAGATGGGAACTTTTCGACTTTCCTTTAAAGTGAAAGTCGAACTACAAAAAACATCAGCTTTCTCACCTCAAATATCTATTTTCAATGATTAATTTACAAAAAAAAAATAAGCTTTGAGTCTTCCCGATCAGAGTGCAGCCTAATCATTCATGTATCTTCGGAAGTCAGAACGAAAACTTCCATCCCCATCATTTCCAGTATTTGAACTCGCGATCTCAATCACAAAGAATTTTGATCGCTTCGCCAATTGACCACAAAGCTTTTTGCAAACTCTTTTTGGTATGTAGGAATGTGGAAGTGAATAGGAGTAATAGGACAGGAACAACGGTTTTTTGCATAGAAAGGAATGTGTGTGAGATGCGAGATGAGTTTCTTTCTTCTATCAAAACCGAAAAGCATTATCCATATCCCCATATATATAGTGTTCCCTGCCCCATCTTTTGTTTTGTTTTGTTTTGAGTCAAAGGTCATATCCTGCAATGTCTTATCTTATAATCGATTCATTTAGGTGACCTAAATTAGGTCTGAATTATCACGGGGTAGTCTATATCTGTAGATGCCGGCTCTAGATTCGCTTCTAGTGCCGGGGTTCGATCCTGGTTCGATTGAAATGATTTATTGATATGTACTGTACTGTATAGTAGTAAAAACTATAATGACTAACAAATTGACGCTGATCAAACGAACTAATCGAAAACCTCGAACTAACTTTTTGAAAATTTTAAACAGAAATGCCAACTAGTTTGTCCATAATTCGTAAAAGAGTCAAGGCCAAAATGCAAATTAACTTTTTGGTTGGTCTAAACTATTCAAAAGGTGAGTTTTGATGGTGGTAAAGATTAATTAAGGTTAGTTGAATGGGATTGATTTTTTTTTCGGAAAGAAAATACAATAATTTTGATTAAATTGATACCTGAAATATGTCTCTGATTAGGAGCAGGAACCATTCCTTAGTCAACCCACCCATGTCAAGACCTGGCTCTCCGACGAAGGACACTCGAAGCTTCTTCTTTAAGTCTTTCTGTTTGGTGGCGATCTGTAAAAAAAAGGTAATAATTAGTAACAAAAGGTTACAAAGGTTTATCTTATCTTGACAAAGGTTTTACCTCTTTCAGGGAATCAGGTACTAAATGATTACGTCGGACGTTAATGTTCAAAAAGAAGATATCAATTTGAGGTGTTTGGTGCCTAGCGACTTTGGCAACTAGTGACCTCCTCGCCACCAAGATCATCTGATGTTCAGCGTCCTAAAATTTAGTAAAATGTAAGATAAGCGAGTAAAGTATTTTAATCAGCTGGGTTATCATCATGATTTAAGATTAACCTTTGTTAAAATAATCCTTTTGGCAACAATGCTCAACATAAATGGATACTGACAATAGGAGAATTGACCTGGACGGTCTGGACTTTGCCATCGCCAATATTCCTGCATCAAGTCTACGTGATCTAAGGCGCTGTTATAAAATTCCGAGTAGTGAAGGAGGGCTGGCTGGCAACCGTTATTTGCAGCGTCTGAAAATCGCATTCGTCATATGAATAAGACTTATAATTATCCAATATAATATCATTATCAACTAAAGTATTTTTTTTTGGTTTGTGCCATTTTCCTCCATCATCAAAGAACCTCTCATGATTGACTACTCGAACCGTGAGAACATGCAACGTCAAAAATAACAGATGAGACCCTCAAATGAAGGAGAAGTGGCTAGAATTGATTGATGATGGTAGTTATACTATTAAAAGGTGAAGTGTTCTTGAAAAGTATACAATTACAGTTCAGTTTTGGCATTCTAAAAAAGGAATTTTTCCCTTTCAGGTAACAGAGCTGACGCAAGGGGAGAGCAAGAGCAGAATAAATATTCGTCTTTGGTCTACTTCCTCCACATTCCCACTTCAATCCCTTATTATTCAAAGAGGCTTGGGTAAGTAGGAGCTCTACAGAATTTCTCCTAAAATAACGTTACGTTTCATGCAAATCTGATAAAATTACTGGGAATTCTTCCCATCCCTTTTCGACTTTCACTTTGCTTTCACCAGGAAATAATAAGATGTCACCTTTACGTATAACCGTGAGAAGAGATTCTTAAGGAGGGACAAGTAACATTCATATCTCTGTCATCAGTGTCAATCAGGATGTCGTCTGGAAGTAACTGACTACCGGGAAAACATGAGAGTGACAAGGTCAGCAAGTATTCTAGAGAGGACATTATCAGTTAGCACAATAGCCAGCTTAAAAAGAAGGAGAAATCCTTTAGTTAAATTTAAGGAGCTTAGAGACTGGATTGTAGATTTAAATCGACACGAGTGAAATGAGCTTTTTTACGTTTCAAGTCACGAAATAAGTTATTGTTACGATTTAGTTATGACTTGTAACATGGGTGATGTATCGAAACAATCAATTTACACTTTCTATTGAGTTTTGAGAACGGAAGGTGGGAGGTATCGTAGTATTCTTGACTACTGTCTAGTCTAATTCAGTTGTTTGTCGATGTTATTACCTTCGCTGATTATTTAATAGGAAGGTATTGTCCTCTGGGAGGTTTAGTTATGAGCACGTGTTTTATTACTGCTTCTATGAAATATGAATAGGACATTGGTTCGAGTACGCAACGGAAGTTGGGCGATTTCTTCCACTTCCGTTGTGCCCGACAGGAAATTGCATGTGGGTAGGTCAGTTATTATTGAACCGTCGAAGAGAATATGAATTTGTTATGAAGACTTGTAGAGCTTTTGGTATTGTGTAGGGAAATTAGTATGATAGAAATTACGGCAATTACTTAAAAGTGCGAGGACCCGCGCTGCCGCAGGTATCCACCATTTTGATTTCGAAAGGGGAGGCAAACTCCGATCTGCTGGAGGAAATTGTCGTATAGTAACAAATTGAGTAAGGGTCCTAACGAGCATTCGTAGTCTGCCCACTTCAAGTCTAAAAGGGAGAATTAATTTTTATTAGTTGTACTTGTTGAACTTTTTTCTAAAAGTCTTACGTCCTAAACCAGTGAACAAGCATTTGATGATCGGAATTAGGTAGAGCTGTTATGTGTCTCAAAACATGGGCGAGTACGGTGTATGATGATTGTGCAGAGAAAACTGGATTCTGGAGGATGACAAAGAGCGCACGTACTTTGTCTTTTAAGTACAGTCTATAGTTCATAGAAATAAACGAGTTGTTTCAAAATTGC
>JAHZMU010002417.1:0-25407 GCA_027743725.1 Rambutsinella grinnellia | reverse complement strand
TCCTAATAGATATGTGACGGCTATGCAGAGTGGATTTTGAAAAGTATACCCTCGGGGGATTGGGGGTGGGTATGTGGACTTTGAATGTTATTGTATATGGACATGTGGACATGTGGGATATCATTGAAACCGAAATTTTTTGTTCTTTTAATAATGAGATATCAATTTTTGAAATTTACCTTCGGGGGATGAGGGGTCGGTACCCTACAGAAATAAAATTGAACGGTTTTTATAAGGCACATTCACTTGATAAACATTTAATAAATTAATTAATCTATAATAATTTGAAAACCAACTTCATTGAGTAAAACAAAAAAGCCTTAGGGTTTACAATGAAAAAAGTCCACGCGTAATAAGTAGATAGATTTGTTATTTAAAAAACAACACTAGATCAACTTGCTTCTGCAATTCTTGCCAAGCAAGCTCTATCCAAGCCTTTTCCAGGTTATCCGTCTCCAGGCCAGACAAGGAACTGAAAGGAACTTCACGCGCAGAGCTATATTTTGGAACTGCGATTCCTTTGATCTTCACAAATAGCTTTAAAAGATATTAAGCTATGTTGCAATTTTATTCTCTTCTCTCCAACATTACACGTACCTTTTCTCACCAGTGGATTTAGAAACATTTTTTTTGGATAAACAGCATGGATAATACTGATAAAATGCATAATCATGGTACTCACGCAATACAATTGTCTTTACGGTATATCTTTACATGAATTCATACACGTTTCTTGCGTCAACAAGTGGTCATTGGTCAGCATTTAACTACGTGGATTCAAAAATTGCGAAAGGGTTTCATATTATATTCTTCCTTTGATTTCAAAGACAAGATTGTAAGTCATTTATACATACATCCGAATGAAAAACATACAATTTAAAAAAGTGTTTAGATTTTTTAGTGCTAAAATTCTACAAGAGCATGCAGAGGACCAAAGTGGTTACGGAATATGCCTGGAGAACTAGCTGTGAAATCGGAAAATGATTAGAGTTTAGTTTAAAGGAGTATTAGGAGGATCATATTGCATGAAAATGATATTTAAAGCTGATGACCATGTGACGATGAATGTAATTATGTCACACTAACCTGAAATTAACGAAGCCTAAATCAAAGTTTTTATATGAACTTGAGAGTTTGTGGAAGGTTACTTTTCGAATGTCAAGTAGTTAATAATAGAATTCTAGAAGTCTTTTTTATATCTCGTGCATTACCATTAATTCATTTGCATTTTTATCAAATCTTGAGAGAAGGATGATGATGACTTTTAGACTGCAAAATCACATTTTTTATACTCACCTCAACGATACAAAAGTTGGATGGAATGACAAGGCACAAACGAACACAAAAGGAATGAACTATGCAAAACATTTTTATTGTCTGAGGCTGGATGGAATTCCCATGCATTTATGAAACATATATACATCTATAAACCAATTAAAAACAAACTTTCCTTCAGTGCGCTGCGGTCAAAACGTCGGACGTTCATAATGCAATTATTAAAGTTAATCATGTGCACATTACTAAGTGGGAATTGCTTTGGATTTGGAATATTATTGCAACATATTCGAGATGAATTATTTGAAAATTGCATGCAATATAAAACTAAAGATGAATTTTAATCAAGTCTAAAATAGCGTGTGGGGATTGCCTGAAAAATGCTCAAAATATTCAGCCTTTTGCAATATCCCTTTCAGCTATTTAATTATGACGATGATGACGGTGCAATATAAAATCAGATCCGACTCTAATTAATTAATAATCCGGTAAATATCAGTAAGATAAATAAAATTCTTAATAATGAAACAACAAAAAATTTCCAACATTGAAATTAATTTTATTCTGAATTTTTTAAATTACATGACGTGTGTATGGTACGCTGAACTGAACAAAATCTGCACGCAACAAACGTGCTAAAACTTCAGCAAACCTACGCATTTCCGTACGTAACAATCCTGAGAACTTTTGAATCTTACTTATATACATATATACATTTAACTTACGCCTATTAGATATTTAATATATTACAAGAATTGAAAAAAAATTCTAACTGAGAACATTCATACTTTCATATTTTCATTTCATTACCAAAGTACAATTTTAAGACTGCCATAAAATGCAAAGTATGTAAGTACATTTTTAAAAAAGCTCTTAAGCGAACAATGGATGCCTCAAGCATTCTTGAGCAGTAGCTCTTACCTTCCAGTCGTAAGTCAGCATTGGGGTCAAAAAGTCCGCAAATTCTTTTGCCTGCGATACTGGCCAATCATATTTCTGCGTCAATACATCAAAGAGACTCCACGACCTCATATCGTGAATACGTCGGAGTTTCCCTTTACGATCAAACATTTGATTTGAATTTTTTCCTGATAGGGCAACTTGACGAGGGATGGGACCCAAAAGCTCTATGATTTGAGCGCAATGGTCTTCTTCACGGGAATAGTTTTGCTTCCCATCCTCTGGATTGAACAAGTAGTCTCCGGTAGCTAGTTCAAAAGCTATACACGCAACACTCCAAATATCGCTCTGCGTGCCATAGCCGGCCCCGAGAATGACTTCAATGCTTCTGTACTGGCGAGTCTGAATGTTGTCAGTGAAATGGTAATCTTCATAGCAGGCATTTCCTAGGTCGGCGATTTTTATTGGAATTTTTTTGCAAACCTTCTTGGCCGGGTTCGGAGTAAGCTTGTATGAGAAAGTTTTCAATTTGTTGGTCGAGTCCGCTCCGCTTTGTTCTGACTTTTGTGGCAGCTTTTTAGCGTTTAGTTTGAGAAGTTTCTTCTTGCTCTTGGGAATGGCTTCATCGTTTGCGGAGAAATAAACCTCTTCACGACCATCTTCGGGTAAGTTGCAAACCATGTTCCTAGGAAATTGACGTTTGTGATGGAAAAAGTGGTTTGCTTCTTCATGCAAATATTTCGGGTACTTCTCGTCAGCTAAAAGTCCTGCCTCACCATCCTCAGATTCACTGCTGGATTGTCGTGATGAGCTGCTTTCAGATTCGGTAACTTCCTTATCAGTTTCATTTCTGCCATTGTAGTTCTCATCTTGCGGATTTTCTTCCGAGCTCCCCGACATGGATCCGGAGTAGGCTCCCATGGCGTTGCTGTTCTCTTTCAAAGCCTTGCTGTTGGGTTTCTTCACTGACACCTTCAGCTTCTTCTCCTGTACACCTTGCTTCCATCGATTCACAGTCAAGGTTGAAACTCTTGCTTTTCCTAAAAATTAATAATGCACACGTAAAATTAACGTTCGCTCCTCGACAAAAAATAAATGCATTAAAAACACCAACCTTTGCCTGCACACGCACTGAACTTATCAAGTGTCTCCTTTCGCTTCAATGATGCCCGGGGTCGGAGGACCTAACAAAGGAAAAAAAACAACAAAAAATGGTCAATCACAATCTTCATGCACTCCTTCAAGGGAGAAGCATTCAATGCCTTACCATTCCATTTCTATTCGCAAAGGGCAACGTCGCATTAGCTGAAGCAATTGTCTTGTCCGCGCTTTGTCTTATCGGTTTCTTCTTCTTCCAGCTGTTGTTATCCTTCCATTCCTTCGACTCCATAGCCAACTGATCTTTTCGGCCTTTAGCCTTACTCATTGCCTTTCGAACGGCTTTAAATCCAAAGCCTTCACTTCACACCCCATCCACTCCTTCCCTCTTCGTCCTTCTCTCTCCAAACGTTTTTAACTGATTTGTTACAATTCCGGGTACAAAAATGACTAGATTTCTGTAAAATATCTACACAAAATGAAAATTTATCACAACTCACATCAAACGCTCTTCTTTAGGAATGTTTCGGCATTGAATGAGACAATTTATGAAAAAAATTATTAGTCTTTGTTAATTCTTAGTTTACCGCAGTACGGATGTCAAATAGCAATGAATTTTGTTTACGACTAATTATCTGTTGAACTTCTTCATGTCTCGAGACTATTTTGATCTAGACGAGATCGGCCTTGAATAATAAATGTTCAGATCTCTTCCATGCACGTTAAAGCCAATTCGAGACAGTCGAGTTTAAGCCGGTATTGCTCTTATTTCATGCCGGCTGTCAAAACGTATATTTATTTGCATGTTGAAACATAAAAGGCTAAATGGTAATTCATAATGGACATAACTTTCTGGTAACGATTAAGCTAAAGATATGATAATGCAGCTGTTGCTAGCTTTATGCTTTGTCGTTATCAAATTTCTGGAATTTTGTTTTATGACATGAGTCATTTCATTGCTTTCTTGAATGAATTCCATGAAACGAAAAGGCAAACGAAGTGTCAAGATTAGAGCCACGCATGCCAGCCTACCCGAACATTTGCATTTTATAAATGCAGCATTTCCAAACGAACTGTCTCGGGCCACAATACAAAAAATGCACAACTTTTTTACATGCGTTTTGCATACCTTTTTGAATGCAACCGGAAAGTTTAAAATATGACATTTTAAAACGTAACCTGAATTGGTCGATGGAAAATATGCGTAATGGAGTCATCGGATAGTATTTGTGATGGGCGCATACACTATACAGTATGAAATGCTCTGGTTAGGCCCATAAATCTAAAAATAGAAATTGGCAAAAGTATAACCTGTGCTCCAATGCAGTTTACATATGTAACATTTCAAATGAGACCATTTGGAACAGTTCAAAAATTTGCCAGTCTTTAATCGATTCGCAAAGTGTGAGCTAAACATATCGGCTCAGTATTTTATTGAATTTAATTGTAAAATATCATTTTTAAAATGGGAGAAACATTATTGAAATCCACTTCTGCAAATGAGGAGCCGTGGCAGCTTCAACAAAACACTTTAAAACAGAAGTGGGCGTATGTTTGGAAAAATGAATTATTTTGTGACGTGATATTTAAAGTAGGACCAAGTGAGGATGTGCTGCAATGTCACAGAATAATTTTAATCTTAAACTCTCCTGTGTTTGAGACAATGCTTAGTAATAGGTGGAATAATGGAGGCAGCAAAAGCGCTCATTTGGAATTATTTCTCCCGGAAGAAAATGTGGAATTGTTCAGGCAGGTTTTTCCTGATTAAATAAGCTTACATGAATTCAAATATGTGACAAATCCGAAGTAAAATTAAATTTGCTACTTTGCTTGCAGAATTTTTGTCGAGTTTTTATACACCGGTGATATCAACAATCTGGAGGAAGTCGATTCTATAATAGCTCTTTTACTCATGGGAAAAAAGTAACAATCAAAAGCATTGTTCCGTAGTTCTAAAAATCTAATTTGATTGTGATTTATATATTTTTTTATGGAGGTACATGTGCCTAAGCCTGGTTGATAAATGTACCGATCTTTTGAAGGATTCTCTCTCCTTGCAAAATGTCATGCAGATTTACCAAGCTGCTGATATGTTGGACAATGAAGAATTACAGAAAACTGTAGACCGATACATGCTTGACAATGCAGGCCCTTTGATTGAATCTGGGGAATTTAGCCAATTGAGTAAGAAGCATTTGCAAAAACTCTTAAAAAGTGACGAGTTGAATGTTGCAGGTTCGTTCCTACAATTTAAAGCTTTTCAATCAATTAGACAAAAGCATTTCATTAAACATGGCAATTTTTACTTTTCATTAGAAATTACTCTGTTCAACGCAGTTTACGATTGGGGTGAAAAAGAATGCGAGAGAAATGGGAAATCTGAAGATGTACCTACTGTGCTCGGTGACATATTGCCATTTATCCGTTTTCCAAGTATGTCAACTGAAGAGTTTTCCTGCCAAGTTGCCACGAAAAACTTGTTGACCTTAGAAGATACAGTAAATGTCTTTAGATTTTTAACGACACCCTTGGAGAAAAGGGAACAAGTAGAATCCTCCCTCAATTTAAAATTCAATCCGAGAAAAAGGAATTTAAGTTATTTTCTATACAACCTCCAGCGACTAAAAGGTCATGGATATGACTTTGGCAGAAATTGGCAAAACATTTGCTTTCAAGCTGACAGAAGTATTCGATTAGTGAGCGTGGGTTTCTTTAGGGCTATAGAAAATGATGCAACATTAGAGGTCAGTGTAAGGGTGCAGAACTTTGAGATGACAGAGAATTTCTCTGATTTGTCAGAGAAAGTGGTGTGTTCAAATGCAAAGGATGTTTTTCATGTACACTTCAAACAACCAGTGAAAATACTAAAGGATCGAATTTATACAATTTCTTATATGCTGAAAGGAAAAGAGACATTTTACAAGACTGTGGGACAATCCGTTATTGTAGCGAATTGTGGGTCTGAAGGGAAAGTAACTTTTACCTTTAGAGAGGCGTTGAGGGACACTGATATGGATCAGCTACCAGAACTATGCTTTCGGTTTTAATAGAAAAAAGTACTAATATGTTAGGGATTAAACAATAGAAATCAATGTTAAGTCAGTATTAAATAAATATTCTCTTTAAAAAAACCATTAATTGAAGTTCCTTTCAACAATCAATAATTAGGAACTCTATTACTTCTCATAAGCTATTTCACAATTTAACTTTGCTGCAAAATGGCACCCATCAAGATTGAATGATTCAATTTGAATCAAATCTATGTTTCCATTTAGCAAATAACCTATTTTTACTCATTTTATCGATTCCCCAAAATCTCTATTTGCCTACTTCCTCATCGACCTTTTGACTGTCCGTCTTTTATTAGGGATGTCTTGTTTCGGGCGGAAACGTTGGACTTGTGGTAGATTTATAAAAATGTTCGTTTTAGTATCGCCTCTGCATGCCTCCGCCTCTGTATATTTGATAGTCGTGGTGAATAGTAGCTGTCAAACCAGTTCATCGGATATTACCCCAGTTATATTCTCACAGCATGATGATAAATCAAATCGACAATAGTCAACTTTATGCCATGTGACAATTATAAGAATTTTCGCATTGCATTTGCGGTTAGCAAACTGAAATTCGGCACAGGACACAGTTGAATAACGTGATGGATAGTCGCGCCTCAGCCATCTAAGAAAATTGCATGCCTTCCTCTTCCGTCTTTATAATTTCTTTCCACTAGCAATAAAAGTTATTATGACATTACAATTAAAATTATTATGGCTCAAAGTATATGAATGCAAGTGCCACTTCAATTTTGCTAATTTTTCTACTCGTATCATTGCAAAACAAAGGACACAGTGAAATAATCGATACAGCATTTTGTTGTCATCATTGTCTAACCGTAATTAAAACTATATGTTCAATTAGCCTAGATTTTACTGTCATTTTTCATTTTCTTGCTCAATAATTTTGTTATTATCACACTGCATGAAAACCAAAATGGATAATTGATAATGGACACTTATTTTAGCATGAGCTAAATACTCTTTATCTTTACCCTTTTGCACTTAATCAGATTTTGTCACATTTTCAATGAAAAATTGGATTTTAAAATATGAAACCTCTTCATTTCTTTTTCCTTTCCTAAATTATGAAATTCGTTAGATTACGAAAAACACTTTTTTATGAATGAAAGTTCAAGAATCTACAAAGCTTTCAGAAATCAATTTTATTACAGATAAAAGATGAGAAGGTTATTGAATTTTAGATAATTATACATATACAAACCATTTTCTACTCGAAATTCAATACTTCTGAATGTCAAATACTACTCTATACCTCATTAGAAACAAACTAGCTGTCAGCGTCTCCACAAAAACAAGATATTTATGTGTATAAGGTCATGGCTGAGAACAGCTATCAATGCAGATGTGCTACTAGAGTACAATTTTCAATTTTATTATCTTTTTATGAGATTCTAGCTTCTAGCATTAGTATTATAGATTTTCAATTTCTTGACATGAGTGGAGCAATAAAGATTCAAACTGGTATCGTTCAAAGATGACTTGCTCTTTTGTGGATGCATCTTCTTTGAACTTTGAAGTTGTTGCTTCCTTTCGCTTTCATTTCCTTCATATAACTAATAGACATGAGGTCCTGGGGATGATCGAAGAGGCACAAAAAACGACTAAAACTTCAGTATTTATGACATTGCAAATTAGCGTCATGACATGAACAGGTCTACAATGCTTTGAGGTTGTATTAAGAAATGATTTAATTGGTGGCTGATGCGTTTTCTTAAAAACTAGTTTTTAGGTTAAAGCCTTTTCACTTCATTTATTGTTCCGTAAGATGGGAAGCGCAAAGGTAGGCTTGATCAATTTGCTAAGTGATTATCCTTTACAAAAATATGCGCAAGAATATGAATTTCGTGTTTCCTGCCTACCTGTCGACCATACCTATGCTATCATTTAAACTAACAGGCATCCAAATATTCAAATTAATAAAATACTAAATGGGTAATCCATCGATTCGATTGTCATCAAAGCTAATAAAAGTAGTTGTAATATGTAATTAACCAATATGATTATTATTTTAACTTCAGCGAAAATGTTATTGTATTGTAGACACATGTACCTATAAAGCCATTAGCAATAATATTTGAGATGCTTCTCTAAAGACATAACACCTCCCAGCAAATCTCAAAGATAATTTTCTCTTTTCTCCACTTCAAAAGTTACCCTTTCATCCAACAATAATTATATTTCTTCAACTTTTGTCTTTTACAATGTAACATCCACTGTTACATAAAACCATCAATTTCAGCAAAACAATAATAATTATTTTATATAATGAAAGAAAGTTATAAATTATAACCCATAATTTTATTAAGTGCACTCAATTAAAGAACTTCGAGAGCTTCCGATTCGTTATATTTTTTGTCAAAATTTGCCAATTTCTTGTCTTTCCAACGTTGAAAGTACAAAGAGCACTCCACACGTGGTCTAAAATAAAAAGTGTAAAACGGAAAATGAATAATCGATTGCATGCATTTTCAACACCCATTCATCTCTCACACACGCAACTCATCTTCATCGCCCATAGTTCATTTAATGCCATTCACACAATGTCGATTTCTGAATTTAAAAAATAGAATAATAATGCACCCAATCATAACCTGTATAATCAAATGGGATATGCGTGAGGGCCCTTAGAAGTACAAGGGAGACTTGCTTATAGCTTCCCCTTTATCTTTAATGACAACTAAACAAGCTCTAGAACTTATGTAAATACACATGTGCCCACCGGTTTGCATTCGAGGATTTCTCATAAAATTCTTTGTAAGATGCTCTATCTATCTAAAACGATGTAATCTATCGCAAATCACAAACTACTTTGAGTTATTGAATGGTAGTGTTTAAAAATTTGAAAAAAAGATAATTAGATATGTTGTCTGGTCACTCACTCCACTATTCAAATAGGGATGTACCCCACCTATAGAGACAGTCATAAGGGTTCAATTAAACGGGAAGTCAGCTCGCATAATATGCACGTATGCATGTCTTTTTTTGATGAGTACTTTCATTTTCTTTCGAAAACCATCAAATCCTTAGGTAGGTGCCTGAATGAGAGTAAAAAGTCACAACAAAGTATGACGCATATTGCTCCATTGACCATCCCCTAATGGTATATGCACTTTTTATACTTTTTCAAAAAATAATATACTTTTACTGCATTAAAGTAAGCAGTGCTCACTTTAAATTGGCAACCAGTTGATAAGGACGTCTGACTTTCTGACATTTTAGAAACTAGTCATTTTATCTAACTCGCTTATATACCTATGTAATGTACTAATGTGCATTTTTTCGTGTTATTCATGAAGATAATAAGTAAGAAAAACTTGAAGGAGATTTCTAAAAGATTTAGAAAATCTAACGAATATTTCCTTCATTGGATGCCGGAGAGAAACGAGTGTGAAAAGTGTGTTTTGTGTACATATGGTTCTATTAGTGTGAAATATTTTAAGTTGTTTTCGGGAAAATGTCAAAAAGTTTAGGGTTGATTGGAGTTGGAGTGTTGGCACTTGTTGGTGCGATTGCAGCGCTACCGAATTTTGATTCGGTGAGATTCTTCCTGTATCCGGATCCTTGGTAAGGAAAATGCTATTGTCGAATCGGTTGTGAAAGAGGAGACGAAGAATTTCTCAAAATTAAAATTTACATTTTACATTTTCTCCAGGAATTTGGAATATGCTCAAGAGATTGTTCCCGGCGACACGAAGTCTCTATTAACATCAAAATACAATAAATGGCACTTTCCCGTCATTTTGATTCATGGATATGGCCAAAACTACTCAACTAGCTTTCCCCAACTTACTAAAGATGGTAAATTTTCTATAATTTAAACCTATACATACCTTTGATTTTGTGCAATTTTAGAAAAAAGCGTTTCGAAGCTATTACGATTTAGGTCAGTGGTGTGGTGAGAATCATGATTACTTAAACTAACGAGCGTGTGCAGTAGACTCTTTTTGGTGCCGAGTTTTTTTGCGGCTTCGTAAAATTGTGTGGTACTCCACCGTTTAATTTGGTGTACCTGGCGTGACCTTAGCCATTGATTTAATAAAAACAAATCGGACAAGTCTTTGAACAAAAATATTTATCAAAAATGCACAAATTCAAACAAGCTGGTTTTAAAAAACCTAAATAAATACTTCTAAAATGGCATTTTTTAGTAGAAAAACTTATGATTTCTCGTATGATTGTGTAGCCTTTTTGAAGCAGCAACTCCCTGTAAATATGATTGTTGCTGATTGGAGCGGAATCGCCCAGAAATTGCGAGTAATAAGCAGAAGACATGGTATTCATGGGCCAGTGACTACGATCAACGCTGAATTAATTGGGAAAAGGGTTGGAGAGTTCGTAATTTTCCTAATTAATCACGGGGTTATCTCAGATCCGACACGTGTTCATATTATAGGATTCAGCTTGGGAGCACAAATTGCAGGTTAATTTAAGTATATTAATTGTTTTCAATTAGAAAATAGTGGAGTAATGTGTTGGATATAAAAATATCTTTTGTCATTTAAAAATACAGGAATCGCCGGGCAGCACATCAAACACTACACAAGTCGACCAATCCAAAGAATAACTGGACTTGACCCCGCCGGTCCCCTGTTCCACTTTCATGCAATTAAAGGGAAAAAGTTAGATCACTCCGATGCATATTTCGTTGATGCAATTCACACAAATCAGGGACGCTATGGAATTGCTGGAAGCAATGGTCATGTTGACTTGTAAGGCAATCAATTCTTCAAAAAGATATAAATATATAAATGGCTTTTACTCATTCTTTCTCTTTATTACACAGCTTTCCGAACGGTGGCGGTCCAGAGCAGCCTGGTAAGTTTTTTTTATCCAATGTTATAAACATTATGTAAGGCTAAATTGAACCCTGAGAGCATTGATGATCAATACATAATAACTAAATCTGTCTAGGTTGTAGTCCACGCAGCGATATCCAAGGATTGCCTGGGTCTTGTCCTCACGTGAGAGCGTGGGAGTATTTCACGGAATCTATACTAGGCTCCAAGATTTGGGCTTGTAAAGCAATCTCATACAAAGATTTTCTCATCCACGGAAAGCACCATTGTCATGATAAAATCCTCTTTGGTCTGAAAGTACCGCCCACGTAAGTGACTTTTGTGTAAACACTAAAATTATTAATAAATTCGTTAATGGATTCTGTAATAATTTTTCCATAATTACTTTAATAGGGCAAGAGGAAGCTACTATTTTGATATTGTCAGGAACGACCCAGGAGCAGTTGTTCAACCTGTTTTCAAAGCTGTATACGGACATTATGATCCAGCGCTATTGTCATATTAAAATATTAGTCATTTTTATAAAAATAATATATTTATTTTTTCTACTCACATTCTCTGCGTCATTAAAGTAAGCGCTAGTATTTTTAGATCATGCACATTTTGTTCTAGAACTTCAAAACCTTTGCCTTTAGCATATCCCGAACTAAACAATTTAATGAATTCCTGCAACACTTTTTTTGCTGGGAAAGGAATGGAAATCAATTTAAAAGCCCATTTATATGTATGATAAACGCACGTTTTTATATAGGAAAATGAAAGTACAAATGGAAAATTTGATATAGACATGTCATTTCTGTTAATAAAATTTAGTCTGATTCCATACCCTTGACAAACACATGTGTACATAGTTTGGCAATTACACTTGCTGCACATGATAAAATCTCTGTTTGACATCTTTCGACAGTGTGCAAGAACATGTGCACCATTGTGCAATTATTGAATATAATTAAAACTTTCTTACTTTTGCCATTTGATCTGTCAAGGTTAGCGTCTAACAAAACAACTTCCTGAATATTTATGTCACATGAAAAAGTTCATAATAGAATCATACCCAGTGCATAGTATAAATACGTCAAGAAAAGTATGCCGTTCCATGAAAATTTTCTTGGTACAAATTGTAATTTATATTTTTGGCTAAAATAATTTGCACAAACATGAAGACTTGCATTGTTTGGCTGATTGTAGCATTTTTCGTTGAGAACGGATTTTCTCAAGAGGATGTTCCAACGGAAGAAATAGATGTGACAACAACAACCGAGGGGAACTTTGAGACAACAACGGAGGATCCAGATGGACTGGAATCGGATGATATAAATTCAGTAGCTTTTTATCTATACCCGTCTACCGAGTAAGTTTAATCTCTTTTCATAGAATTTGTTGAAAATATATGAATCTTAAAGTTTGAATATTCTTTATAGAAATTCAAGCTATTACGAAGAAATTAAAATTTGGGATAATGAGTCACTTGCCGATTCAAACTTTTCATCTAATAAGCAATCACTGTTCATTATTCATGGGTTCGTTAACAATTACACGACAAAATATTCACAGAGGGTTAAGAATGGTAAGAAATATAAATCTGTCTCTATAAACCTTTCCCCACGTTCCTTGTTTTCCTCACGTAAGATTACGACTGTGACAAGTGACATTTGCAGGTTATTTCTTTGAAACTTTCGAATTATACATAATAGACCCGACTTCATAGGCATTCTTCATCGGAAACTTTGACTTTGATATACCTACAAAGCTACAAAGCACGCATTGTGTATTTTCTGCGTGGTCTACTTGAAATCCCAGATGTTTATCCTGTCTTTTAAGGCTTCACATAATTGTTTCTCTATAGCTTTCCTAGAAAGCGGCTATGACAAGCAGTACAATATCATTGTGGTTGACTGGGGCGCATTGTCTACCCCCAAGAACTCAACCAATTTGGGCATGACTCCCCTAAACGAGCTAGGAAAGAATCCTCATTATCAAAAGGCCGTGAAGAATGTTCCAAGAGTGGGAAAGAGAGTTGCAGAGTTTATCGATTTTGTTATGACAGAAGGTTTCTTGGAAAGCCCCGCTAATGTATATCTTCTCGGATTCAGTCTTGGAGCTCAAGTCTCTGGTACGGCCGGATATGAAGTCAACCAATATAATATGTCAGAGCCTATTGGAAGAATTACCGGTGCGAAAATGGATTTTTAGAAAATCATCAAGATGAATGTGGAAATTGCATAAGAATGTGTAAAAGAAAAATCTCCTACTTTAGGTTTAGACCCCGCAGGTCCTTTATTCCATTCACAAGGGAATCTTGCACTTAAACTTGATCCGAGTGATGCTACGTTTGTTGATATAGTTCATACCAATCAGGGTCAAAGTGGATATGAAGGGAACACTGGGCATGCCGACTTCTACCCTGTAAGTTGCAAAAATCCAATTTTCCGCATTAAATGCACTCCGATAATCTAAACCATTTTATTCAGAATGGCGGAGGTCCCAACCAAAATGATTGTCTAACTGTCGGTGTTGGTGCAATTGGTCATTATGGAATGGGTAAGGTTTCGAAAATGTGATCGTGACATTTCTCTGCTATTTGTGATAAAATAATCTATTTTTCCCATAAAGGCATTTGTGCCCATAACAGAGCTTGGGTTTACTACATAAAAACGCTTACCGAGGATGTGGAAGCTTGTAAATGTTATGCCACTGCTGATTATTGGTGCAAAGCAAAATGCTCGAATAAAACTCCTTTTGGATACTCCACTCCTCCAAAGTAAGTACTTTCCCAGTGTGGCTGATAGAAAAATGTGTATTTACACATTAATCAAATCTAAATTCTATAGTGCTCGTGGAACTTACTATGTGGATATTACTGGAAAGGAGTGAAAACTTGTGATATGAATACTTTATGGATTAACCCCGATAAATGGTACAAACAATACTGGTTCTGGAAAGGTCAAGTTATTTATTAGATGTTCTTTAAAATGCAGTTTTTCTCCAACAAATTGTCAACACCGATCTCGTGATGATTCTTGTGATGTTAAATTATACTAATGATTCGGTAATATTTGTGACAAAAACATGCATTTTTCAATTCGCAAGAATAAAGTTGGTTTTGCTATCAAAATTCGTTTTAACTGTGGTATTCTTTCAAAGAAGGAAGCAAAAGCCGTATCGTGAAAGTCACGTAGTCACGTTCAATGAAAGGGTACAGATACCTGGAAATAGCAGATTCCTGATTTTTGACAAAGTGGATAGAACAAAAACGTGAAAGAAATTTTTCATTTAACGTGAATACTAATTGCTGAGTGTTGTCTCAACCCCGCTCATTCATCTTGAGTTATTTCTTAAAATCCAAGATTTGCAATAAATCATGATTATGATTACGCATATAGTAATTTGCATTAGAACATGACAAGCAACTAAAAGTAAGTACAAGTTTAGCAAGCAATTTATTTTCATCTTATACGAAATACAAAGTCTTTCTACAATGCACCCAAACACTCATATATGCGTAAAACAGACGATTTACGCAATAAGTTGACTCATGCGTTACAAGCCAAGACTTACTTTGACTATTTAAGTCAGCAACAATTCTTATCTTGTCTAAAGAGAATCACATGATTAATTGGTACAGTATGGTAGTGTTGCTGTGTGTTTCTAAATATTTCTTTACACTATAACATCTCTACTAACTTGACCTTGGTCATGCACAAAAACTCAGGCATCTATAACGTATAATGTGTGTTAGTAAATTATTCATGAATCAATGCAGACAGAATTACCGTGGAGTACCAGTTATATAACACTATGATTAATTAATATTATGTAAATAGTAATAACCACAACCTTAAACTTGCGAAGACAATATTGCATAATATCTAAAACATTATATGAAAATGATACATCGGTAGTAACAAAAATAAGCCCAGTAAAAAATACTAGGAAGAGATTCATACAATTCACTTCAAAAATGTCAAGTCATATCACATGAAAGGCATATCAACTCTATTACGTAATAAATGCATATTATCCTACTAATTAATCAACACGATTGGATTTTTAACCTGGAGTACGTTCAAAATTGAATTTCACTTGAGTCTTATGATGGAATGAACAGGCCATGAATGGCAGGCGGAATCTGTGTTGAAAACTCACTACGCCCCAATTCCTTCATCGTTTTTGCATCTAGAAACAAAATAGCGTCTTTTGCATCTTCTCTGAAATCAGTACAGGGCACGATTATAATTCCATCGTCTTCACTTTCACTATTCTTAGCATCCGGGTTTGAAGCAAAGATGGCTTCCCCCATAACTTGATTTGGATCTGATGCTTTCCATGGAATGATTTTCTTCTTGACCGTATCCACTTTCACAACAGCATTTCTAAATTCCCCGATCGATGTTAGTCCTGATGCATAGTAGTATCTGTTCTTGCTCCCGAGAAACTTTTTATTTATTGTGGGGAACTCTACTCCTTTCGGGGTCAATCTTTCTGGAGTGAGGTGGATTTGATTGTTTCTCTTATAGGCTGTAGCGGTAGTGTGGGGCACCTTCACTAAGTTATCTTCGGGTGCATTACTCATATCGACATCAATCGGAATAACATATTTCTGTCCATACGCTCTACTATCCTCATTATCAGTTCCACCTTCTCTTAAGAAAGTGAGATCTTGTTGTTCGAGAACCTCCGGATTATCATAGACGGAAACGTTACAAACAACTTGACCATTTTCTTCATAGCAGTTTACTGCAAATATATAAGAAGTAAATATTACTCAAAAGTTCTTCCTTGAAATATCAAATTCTAAGAAGGATTATAAGAAGGTGAAATTGTGTTTCCGTTACAAATTATTGTGATATTATACAGTTGCTTAAGGTAAAGTATAATATTGCTATTATAGAGACAAATGACTTACTCATATGGACAAAGAAAAAGGATTCTTCACTCATAAACTCCACCCCATTGCACACTACTTTTCCAGTCTTCTTGTCTATAATGTAGAAGCGATTCTTCTCTTCTGGTAGCCATTCAGTCCAGTCTTTGAAGCATTGTCCTTTAAAGAATTTTTAAAATTTATTGTAAACTATTTGATTGGATTTATACATTTTGTTTCATACCTTTGATGATTACAGAGCTAAGGATTTTATTCAAATTGACGACGTATGGTTGCTCAATATAAACCAAATACTTGTCCGTTATGCCAAAAGAGTGGTTATAGCTCATAATGTTTCTATTCCATCTGCTTGGTATGCTACAAAGCACTTTCCCTTTCTTTAAAGCCTCTTTTGGATCTTTGTTATGGTCCGTGGGTGAAATCCGGAGAAAGCTATATTTAAGACTGGGCGCATAAGAAGAGCCGACGTTATACGTATACCCATCCTTATCTGTAGATTGTTCCAAATCAAAACAGACAAAATCAGACATGACATATTTATGTCAGGTTTAGCAATTTGAGGTAATATGAACCTGTCAACGGGTGCGGGCTAACGGAGTTTAGGCCAAAGACACGATTCGTATCAAACTTTTGTCCAGCGGATAAGCTGTCAAGCTTCAAATCGTAGAAGTAACAAGTTTCACCAGTAACAAATGTTGAATTTCCCACATTAAAGAGGTTACAGTTGGCATTGTCGCTAAATTCGGGTATCTAGAGAAAGTTTTAAGAAGGGAAAACAATGGATAAATAAATTACGCAGAATTTCTTTTCTACAAAATTAATGTACATGGAATGGGAAGAAGGAATGCAAAAGTAAAACAATTTTTCAATGACATAAAAACAATTAAGAACTTTTCAAGCAAAATTAAAAATTCTTACAAGTGTGTTGTACAAGCGAGACATCCAACCCTTGTTAGGATCGCTGAAAGCTCGTGTTCCAAATTCGCAAATGCAAGGTCTATTTGCTTTCTTGGCCCTCTCATACGAATCCGTTTTCAAAAACTTCTTCTCAAACTTAACGCTCTGTCCACCCACTTGAAATTTGCTGATAATTGCATAACCATCTAACCAAGATTTCATCGCAAAATCCTGGAAATCGAAATGCCCCGGCCCCACCCTGAGGTATGTTCCTGAGAACCATGTTGGTATGGATGTGCTTTTTCCGTTTAAAAGTATTTTAACCTCCTCTGGCTCTGTTAGCTCATCTGTCGTTCCATAAAACTTAGAACTTTGTGTAGTTCTTTGTGTGTCTAGTGAGGTGGACATTGTCTTCATAAACTGGAACATTGCTGAAACTTTTTATAAACTCGAGTTGCTCACACAAATAATTCTCTGTCGGATATTATGCGGTCAGCCACACCACTTCAAACTTTTGACGGAAGATAAGAGATAGCTTGGAATCTTATCCTTCAAAACGGAACGGGTTTGTAGGCGAAACCATACAAACTTTCGACCACACTTGTAAACAGTTGGTCATTTAGAAGTTGATAAACTCAAAAAACCCAAAAACTGAGTCAACCCTCATGGGATATTGCAAAATAAAAATTTCAATGCATGTTCGCATTTCCTAAACGAAGCGACTCTGCATTCGCCCTGTCTGGGCTATCACAACGCAACTTCAACTATGAACTCAACACTCTACGCCGACCTGGCACAAATCACATTGTTGTAAAATATTATAGCAAAAATATTACATTGATTAATAAAGCATTTGAAGATTTCGCAAGAAATGATGTTGATTGCAATACTGAACTCTACAAACTGAAGAGGCTGAATGTAATCATTACAAGTTTTATATTGCGGACATTTATTCATCTAAAAATCTAGAAGATGATAGAATGGTAAAATATCTAGTTGGCTAGTGAGGATGGTCATAACATGCATTATTAGTCACATGCAACGCGTACGAAAAAATCGCAGATAGACAATAATAATATAACCATTCGTGCCCAAACTACCATGAACCATGACAGTCAGTTAAATAACACTTACTGCGGTAACTATTGTATAATAAAAGTACAAGAAAAGATATGAAAAACTAAAACAGAGCATACTACAAGCAAAAATATCCACTCATGCAATGGCATGCAGCTTCTTATTATCTCAAACAAATTTTTGGCGTGACAGGGACCAACATGAATTCCTAATAAATGCAAGAGCTCTTGACTGAATTCTGAATTGCCAATATTTTAGCACTCTTTCTGGGTTTACCATGAGATTGCAAGCGATTGTTGTACTATGAGATATACATCCAATAACTTGTTTCGCGAGTCTTTTTTGTCACTAGTGCAAACAAAATTGTTATTGTTGGCATTACGTGGAAATCCCCTTGTTGATTCTTTAAGAAAAGCAAAACGCTTTTGCAAAAAATGTCGTACATATTAAAGGGTAAAGAATTTCTGGAGTCTTCATTGTAGACAGATTTCATGGAACCATATCAAGTGCAAGATAACCACAGTGTAAACCACTATCTAATTGTCTAGTAATTTCGCGACTAGTTGCTGGGTCATGCATACCAAATCATTGCCATGTCTTTGTCACAACCTAACAATTTACACCAATTCGCATACTTTATCAAAGAGTAAAATGATTCCATTTCTTTCTATGCAAATATCAAATAATTAGCAAGTAACAAACCATAATGAATGCAGTTTTCAGCGCGTTAAGTAATTACTTTAGTAAGTCGTTGTTTAGAAAAGCTAAAATAGCGTGTCCACTTATGTCGTGTTCGCGGATGGATACTTGACACTTGATACTTGACTTTACGGGGAGTAAGCTCGTAATATTTATGAATGGGGGCATTTGATTTATTGAGGCAAGGAGAAAATTATAATGTGATCAAACAAAATGGAAAAATGGTGTTAGTGCACTCATTATTCAATTCTATTTTACTCTTGGAACTTTTTATCTGCATCTTTGGCCTCTATGAACTCTACACTGAACGAATCAATGAGATCTTGGAATGTAGACAAAGTTTTAGTAATGGCTTAAATGTCTAGTTCATTGCCAAGATCATTAAATGCTCTCTAACGTTCCGCTCACAGTCAACACATAACTCAATTACGCAAGGCGTTATTTTACAGTAAGCCAAAGTAAAGATTTAAAATACCACACAGCAGTTAGCTTTCTGTAAAGATTTGGGAAATACCTTCCCTCCAACAAGTCGGTTAAGTTCTAACCTAATATTGCAAAAAATGATAAAAATATCGTAATAATATCAGTAATATTTGATCCAAATCTGGAACAAAAGATTACTATTCCATAGACTTATTTCCAGTAATGAATGAATGGATTTCAATGAATTCTCAGGGAAGTCTAAAAAATTCCATCAGATTTACGTTAATAACCGGTTTTGATATTGATAAACTAGAAACTATGTAATTTTTACGCTCTAGAAAAGCTTTTCAGAGAAATATCGATTCCTTACTCAAAATACATCTTTTAATAAAGTCAAGGAGCAAGTGTGATAGTCTGATTTATTGAGAAAAGGGAAGTATGCCATATAATCCAACTAAAGTCTAATCACCTAAGAAAAGCAAGGAAGCAATGACGTCATATTTAGCTCTGAATGAGCTCACCCGCTTCAAAATATTCCGGGTTGAACTTTCCCTTTACGTCAGATGCGGATGCAAGATGTGTTCAGGAGAACATTCCGGATGGCGTGGGTCTGTCTTGATTGATTGTTGTTGTCTATTTATTACGAAAATAAAAAATCCCTATCACCTTTTATTTCGTGTAAAAAATTGCTGCTTTCATATTTTATAAATCCCTATTTTTTTTTCAATATAATTTACTTTAATCTCATGCACCAGTGAATAGAAATACTTATTCTAATCAAAAAGGAATCTTTTAATTTGTATCTATTCCAAATGACCTGCATAAAATATAATGTGCCAAATTGGTAAGTTTTGTGCAAAATATTTCTCGCTCTTTTGAATAGCAATTTTGACAAAAAAAACATTTAGTTATTGCGTAATTCAAACGGGATCGAGTCCAATGCGTGGACACAAAATGATGTGCACATTTGCATTTAGTATACTGCTGTATAATAATTGTATCTTGCAGATTGAAGTAAACTGAAGTATGAATTAGATCTACCTTTCTATATTGTAATTAGCATTGTAACTGTTACGATAATCATAGAGTACGAATGTTTTCCTGTTCAATGGCTGCCTATTAGCATAAAATAGCACAGTTATGCTTCTCTCAATGTTATGGCACTTGAAAATATTTGCATTGCCTACCTATTTACAATGACTCTGACATACAAACTGTCCAGGTTTATCAAGAAACATTCTTTACAAAAATATGCCGCATTAACAGTAAAAAGAAGCTGCACCCTTTGTTTGGGCTAACGCTGGCCATTGAGACTACTTCTTTTCTTACCATCAGCTCAGCTCTGATTCTTGCAACAGAAACGCAATAAGCTACCCGTTGTCAACATTAGGGCCACGAATTCTCCAGTGACGTCATTACCACTTTTTGCGCTCGGTCCACAGTAACTCATAAATTCACAATCATGTGCAGCCAAACCCAACTTCCCTATTTTTAATGGCTTTTCAGCAGAAATCAATTACATTCAATATTCCTCTAGCTGCTAGAATCTAGCATCTACAAATGGTTTACTTTACAGTTTTGGAAGCGATTGTTTCTAGAGAATGTCAGCAATTTTTGTAACATATCACGTTTTACAGGGGCGCAAAAATTTATGCCTATTTTTGCAAATAAATATTTTCAACGGTTCATGGGCAAAAAATACAACCGAAGAATCAATGAATTGGGAACCAGAAACAATTCTGACTGACCGTATGATATTAAGCAAATATTAACATTGGAACTTGGAACTTTAAAGAACTCCTTCAATTCCAACTGTTTCTTTTAGCTGCAATCTAAAGTATGCTGGTAAGTGCTTTGTTTGAAACGGGCAATGTTGACTGTTGACAAATATTAGACAACGTCTGTTTTCAATACATTTTGGTATGGAATATACTAGTTAAAATTTCTTTGTTTGCACTTGACTTTAGTAGCAGACGCAAAGTGACGCACACAAGATTTCGTATAGATCCACTTGTGAAACTAGTGTTTCTCAAGGACTACCCTTTTCTTGGCCTGCTTCACTGGACAAAATTACACAATCCTCTTGGTACGAGTGCAATCTTTTGCAGTTCATGGAGTGATGATGCCGACACTCCTGCTTTGTATGGAATACGAGTCATGTTTCCTGGAATGCATGTTATTGCAATATTTTTGGTAGTGAAATGAGAAAATTGTTTTGAATTGCAAGCAATTTCATCATCAAATTTTTTCATTTCAAGGTTTTAAAAATTCGTAAATTTGGGCAGTAAAATTCATGATACGAATGATACGAGTTTGGTTTGCCATAAATTGCTGAGAATCTTTCAATAATTACATTCTAACATGCTCATGCTAATGATACCTAATATTATTTAACAATTAAAATCTCGAAACATTTTATTTGCTTATGTGTCATGTGTTATGAAAATCATGCTAAAGTATGCAGTGATTTATGCCAAAGTGGTTTTTATCTACAGCCTAAATCAATTCCACAGATTCCCATCATGTCCTTGATCATTCATGGAAGAGACATTAATCGAATCACTGAAACATGAACAAGTGGTTTTAGTATAAGCATAATCCGTTTTATAGAATCTTAGTAAATTGAGATCATTGCTTATCCCAATCTAACTTAAAATTATAATTACGATGTAGAGCATTAAAGATGCCTTTCTTGTCAAAATAGTGTAAATATTAATACTTTGATTCATTCATATTGTGCTACTGATTGATTCACTGTTACATTTGTTCTAATTTTGTTAGCTTAAGCTAACTAGCGATGCCCTTAAGCGATACCCTAGATGTATGCTTCGCGATTCCGATGGTGAGATCTCGAAAAAGTCGATATAATTTTTAATTACTATTTTATTTTAGATCACCTAATTTATAATTATATTTTCCTAAACGGTTGAGGCATCAGATCCAATATTATGAACGATTTGTGCCGCCTGACACACAAAAATAAGCCCTAGTGATCAACAAGGTGATGATGATATTGATAAAATATTCTCAGGATAATGCACAAAATGGTTTCATTTGAATTAGAACGCTGGATGACTAGACAATTCAGTTGAGTACTTATACGAAATATAATAAAAAGCGCTTCTTTGTTGAAAGTTATACATATTTTCTTGGAATAGGTAGAAAACTTACATCTTTGCAATAATCGAGGTATTTAGTTCCACACAAATAAGCAAATCGTATTTCCACTATATTATTCTGTCACAAAATATCACATCAAGTGAATCACTTGTAAAATCCAATTTGAGCATATTTGATCCTTTTCCAAGACATTGAGCTAATCCACATAATAATGAAAGGATTTATATTATTTTCAATTTAGAGAGAAAATCTTTCCATGAACGGTCAAATGGGTCAAACTTTCTAAAGTAGTAAAACAATGCTTGTTAATACTGTATTGCCCTACTCAAAAAAGCATGCATATTTTGCAACTTGCTAACTCATCATCAGTACCAATGCTAACAGAAGTCCCTTTAGTTAGCAGTACTCGGCCAGTTTTTTCGTGCTCCGTCAAACAGCATTTCTAAAAATAGTACCAATACAGCTTCATCGATAACCCTAAATTAGCGGATATTTACAATCCGTCGATGAATATTGGGTTTAATTCTTCATCGAGTAACACAGGAAATTATTTATAATCCCGTCATCTTCATCTTCACTGCTTCCGTTTGGGCTCAGCACAAACATAGGTTTTTCTACAGAAAAATTACGAAATTGCTAATTATATTTAGAGTGATACTCCGATACAGGAGAGCATTTTAATATTAATAACTGTAGCAAGCAAGTACGTTACCAGCCTAAAAACTCGTAATCCTTCAGACAAAATAGAGTAGATTATTTAGTCCGCAATCATTTTGCATTGAAAATTCTTTTAAAAGCCCACGGTTCTTGGCCCACCTCCATAAAAGATGGAATGAGGCTTACCCTTATAGCTTGGGACTTCCAATCCAGATTCCGACATAATCTCAAATGGCTGAGTGTAATAACCTTTTTGTGATTAATAGCTGTTGCAGATGTTTTAACCATGCTGATCAAATTCGTTCCTTCAGGGATATCCCCTTGTTCGGTAAAATCTATTAAGGGGATTACATAACGGCGAGTAGTTGCCAAATCCTTTCAGGGCCTTCGTTCCCGTTTCAAAAATCTATTAGGTCTATTTGCAGGTATGCCTAAATGCAATTTGCATTTTGGAAGCCAACCACGTCAATTATAAGCTCATATTCCATTCTTCGTAGCTTTCACAATATGGAGATATTAGGAACTTCCTAATAGGAAGCGAATGAAATGAACTCCGTCTTGAGTACTTTTCCAGACTCCCATTTTCTTCGATGTCGGCATTTCCATGAAAATCCATTAAAAGTTGATACCTTTTAACCATATTGCTTCTATTGCTAATTAATAGAATGAAGAACTCCTCTTTATAAAGGATTGATGGTACATATAAATTTACTTATGGAAAACTGAATAATTTTAGCTTTAAAATTAGCTGATGTTTTGTAAAAAGTTTGTTTTTGATGGAGAAGGGAAAAATTATGCAACCAACTGAATCATCGCTTTGCTTTTTATATTTTATCTTCACCTCTTTATGAAGTAAGTTAATGAAAAAGTCTGTTTTGCAATGTAACCCGGAAGAAAAACAGATTTCCAATTTTGCGCTTATCTCATCGCTCTATTATTCAAAATTAATTAATTTTAAAAGCTCACAATTCAGTAATTCATCAGAAGGGACAAGACGATTGCCGATTATTTGTTTTGTAGTTCGGCCTTGACATATCCCACACGAAGTGACAGCCATCCAATTACAAACTTACATAATTAATTCATTTGATAATGGCAAGTTTCATGTTCCTATGATTTGGACTACATTCCTAATCCTTTCGGGATAAAGGTGAAATACTTAACATGATATCTTATCTTCCAGAAGCTCATTAGCTACGTTGATTTGCACACTCCGACTGGTTCCAGACTAATCTAACCCGTCTTGTTAAAAATAATTCCAAAGCAATTCCAATAAACAAACAGCCTAAAATCTACAAGTTAATGAAGCTGTCTCAAGTCCAAGTTCGAGGATAGGTTATCGGATGTTAACCTTTCTTTGATTTATTTTCAGGTTCGGGTGGACGAGAAACAGCACCATGAAAAGCTGACATGCAACAACAAAAATACTGTTTTAAATTAGCAGGTGTCTTAATCAATTTTCGTACTCTTGTGTATTTGAGACCGCGACTAATTATGAAATAATTTCGCATTACTGGAAAAAGCCTAGAAAGGTTATCTCTACCCTATAAAATCATTCAAACTCACATGGAATCTGTTTAGTTGGAATTCTTCGTTCAGGTGAACATCTAACATTTTATTTGTGGAAATTACATTACGATAAAATGAAAGAGATTCACGAAATTTTACTCCCTTCTGGGAGCAAAGTGTACAAAGGAGAGAATCCGGCATACATTTTCCTCAAGGCTGTTCTCCTATGCGGGCTAGTTTTCGGGGCTAGCTTGGCCTTTTACCGCTATGAGACCAAATTGCAAGAAATGGAATCTCGGGTTTCCGAACTGACGGAGAAAGTCGCCGAGATGGAATTGCATCACAATGTAAGAATTCATTTGAAAGCTAAATTTTCTTATTTAAACTCCAAGAAATACAATACAATTGAACATATCCTTGAATTTGCACGTTCCCCTTTATGCGATTGCTTTAAAAAAGCATCGACTTGCAGTTCAAGTTAACGCAAGTTCAAGGTCAGACAAGTTCTGAAAATCTATGATCAGCCTTGGCATTTTGAATGAATGAATGGACACTTGACTTCTGTTTAGCAATCCATTCATTCATTTTCCATGATAAAATGTATGAGTTTTATAATTATATAACTGTGATGTAATTCTAAACAGGGTGTACCAATTGCGGAAAAAAGTTAATTGAAATAACGATTAACGATTAATTAGTAACTGTTTTATTTAATCGATTAACAATTAACAATTAATTTACAAAATTATATTACGATTAAATTAACGATTAATTTAATCGTTAATTGTCAATTAACGATTGTTTCTTATTTATAATTTTATTGGGATTAAATTAACGATTAATTTAATCGTTAATTGACAATTAACGATTGTTTTTTATTTGCAATTTTATTACGATAAATTAACAATTATAGTATCTTTAGACTAGACCACTGTTATTCTTGAAAAGCTTAAGAAACATAAGATGCTCAAACATATTGTCCTCTAATCTATTTCGT
>JAHZMU010002416.1:0-16840 GCA_027743725.1 Rambutsinella grinnellia | reverse complement strand
TATCATTCGGGAAAATAAAGTACATAGCTCCTTTCTCTGGATCATCTAGCACATGATAAGCCACATTTCGATACTCTTTGCGTGTTACAACTCGCGAACCTTACTTGTGAGTAAAATTACTTTTTAAGTGTTTCATAAGGCATATTATTTAATATTATAAATACCCCTCTACTTAAACTTTATGCACGGCTATGCATATTTCAGTAGATTCTACTGCCATTTGCCATTATCATTATTACCAATTCCCTTCAAAGTTAAAGCTGTACCTAATTTTCTCTCAGTTTATTTCTGTCAGATTACTCAAATGGGAAATATTTTAATGGTCAGTGCTCAGTGCTCATCTAGAAGTTCCTCTGCTAATACTTCGGGGAGGCAGTAGTAATGTGTAGTAGCTTATGTAATTGTTTGCATCAAAGCAATCCGACGCCTACTTTACTTGTCAATGTCAGTTTAGGAGAGAGTGGCAGGTCCAAAGATTTTCGGGAATTATTTTGACTATGAAGTTTGGAAGTTTTCTCCAATCCAAACTTGACGTTTTATTAAATGTTGGAGAAATACTGGAAACTAGAACGCTGGGAAAAGTTTAGACTAGAGCTCTTTGGCAGTTACCGCATTTAGAAATTTTAAGAATGTGAGATAAATACTGCACAGCGGGATATGGCTCTCGTTTGCTATTTACTGATACATATTTTCTTTTTAAAATTTTAACAAATTCAAAGCACGTGGGGCTCATATTTGTCATCGTGAAAAACTTTTTGCAGACAAGTGGTGATTTTTTGTGTCCTGCTGTGCATCTCAAAGTGACTAGGGTAGTTTCCAGATAACATGGCTCATTTAAAGCAAATTGGGGTGTCTAGAGTGGCGTGTTTACTATTTATAGTGGTTTATTGCATTTCCCAGCATCATCAAGCATTTGGTTTCAAAGGGACAGTTTTCCAGTTTACTCACGAGGTCCAGCTGCCATCAGGAATTAAAGTTAGATGGACTACGAAGGATAGGGATTGGATCACATTTGAGATGAGTAGTCCCACTAAGGGCTATATCGGAATTGGTTTTTCTCACTCGGGGACTATGACAGGAAGTGATGTCTATATTGGATGGGTAGACTCTGTCGGAACTGCACATATTAAAGTAAGGAGAAAAGTAGCTTGTGCTTTGCCTACGCAAGAGAAAAATAGGAAAATAAAATAGGTAGAATACTTCTATCGCTTCGAGGCTGAAGTGTGCGATTTCAGCAAACAATCTGTAGGACTAGAGCAAAAGCAGAAACCAGAAAAACTTTTTTTTTATTAAAGAAGTTCCTTTAATAAATTGGATGTCAATCGGGAGTAGAGTAGTCGGAATACTTAAAAGGGCATATAATAATAACTTTGCAGAAGTTGATTAATTTCATCTCATTCACATACCTACACATAATATGCATTTTCCACTGCAATTGATTTGTCTGTTGAAGGATTACTTTGCGCCGACAAATGCAGCCCCGATTCTCGACCCTCAACAAGATGCAGAGCTACTCGCAGCTTCAGAAAATGAGCATGGGACCCTAATTGTCTTTAAACGAAAGAGAGATACTTGTGATCACCGCGATTATATAATTGGAGTAATTAAAATACTTTTTATTTAATGCTTTGGGACAAAAATTATCTGTCCAAATTAAATCTAATTTTTATTTGAACATTAAAGGATGACACAGTATTTTTAATCTGGGCTTGGGGACCCGATGACCCTGTCCTTGATTCAGAAAACGAGATTCAATTATCCTACCACGGGAGCAATGAGCTTAGCCGAGGGTCCCAAGGCATTCGCATGACATCCAAACAAATCCACTGGAAGTTCCCAGACGATGAAGAAAAATACCCAGTGGGATTAGCACAATATGACTTTGTGAATTCAAATGTAAGTTGTTAATTCAAGGATAAAGTGAAAGTCAAATTAATTTTAACGTAGTCCAAAATGAGTAACAAAAGCAAATGCGTGGCTATGATATTCCCACAAGATTAACAGCTTTGTACTTATAACAAGTAAAGAAGTAATTTCAGTAATTGATGTGTAAACTCTTTAGCAAGCGATAAACTTGACAGAGAAAATCTTTAGAAAACTTTTCGCTTTTGACATTCAAAAATTCATGAGAAAATTATTCGATTGTAAATCCTTATGCGAAGTTGATAAATATCGACAAATTGTATCTTATGTCTAGGTGAATTACTTCCAGTGTAATTTCAGGAAATATTCACACGATAAACGGCAGTGTGGATTGTATTTATATTTGTATGATGAATTGTATGAAAAGTTGTCTAGTCTAAAGCAGGCGAATGAACGAAAGCGGCAATTAACGCTTATTCCTGTAACTCATGCAGGTTCAAATTCCCAAGGAGGATAGCTACCACCACTGCAAAATTATCAAGTTCCCACAACTTGAGCAAAGGAGCCAAATCGTAGGAGTAAGTTTAATCCAGCAGTTTTCTCGATCTACTCAAGCCAAGTCACTGTACCTATTCTTCTTTCTCTTATCCTCTCTAAATTATTTTTATTTTGCAATTCCTTCTCCACCAGATTGTGAATGTCTTGTTTTCCCGTATAAATTAATCTATTTCGTATAATTGAGATTCTCAATTTGGGAATGAAGTCTGCATCCTTTCGTCTAAACGGAACCATGAATCAGAATTTTGCAGAATAAAAAGAACTTTTCTCGGAAGGAACTTTTTCTTCCTCACAAAAGTTTACACAAAACTACAAGAATTTCTCGCGTTTAATGCTCGCCTAAAGTAGTCTCATCCGGTCTCCGGTTTATGTGGAATGCGGAATACAAAGGAACTTAAAAGTTCAAGCGTTCTCAAGTTTTTGCGCTTAGCCTTACAATAGTAATGTGTGCCTAGAGGGTTTCAGCTTGTTCTAGATCTTCTCGCGGTTTTAGAATTTAGAATTATGACCTGTTTTATTACCGAGATCGAGAGAATTTTGCAAAGACATAAACTTAAAATAATTTATCATTTAACCACATTTGGTAGTGAGGACACACTAACACCCTTCTTGTTTATTACTTTCACCTCAAATCTCTCTAGTAAGGGATTTACCTCTGAATTATTTTCCCTTTTTCGGTCTGTCGCCTTCTAATATATCATTAAATTGGATAACTTGACCTCGACCCCAACGCTATTCTTTCTATAGGATCTGATTGCAGTAGACTTCAATTTCTCGGTTTTTCCCCTGTCCTTACTCTTTCTTCCTTTCAATTTACTGCCAACAGGAAGTGAAAAGTACGATGTTGTCTTTTGAACTTGATAGTACCGGATTTTGTCAACACCCGAGAGCGGAGATGGTAGGCACATTCACAAACTAGTCCTCTCCAAATGCCACATTCCCCACTACACCGGACTGGATGAAGAAAGTGTAATGGAAAACTATGTCGATCTCCCCGGATGGAACTGCTACGACTCAGACTACCCCTCAGATTTGAGAGCTTACTGCTCTCACTCCACTTTGGCAATTTTGGGAAGAGGCTACGAAGGCTTTAAGTATCCCGATCATGTAGGAGTCGAAATAGGAGATGTCACTACTTCATCCTATTACAGACTCGAGATTCATTATCAAAATCCCGATGGAACTTATAGTAAGTATAGTATTGTCCGTTCTACAATCACCGTACAAACTACCAAGCTGTGTAACCAATATATTAACTCTTATCAAATTCCAATATCTCTCCACCACTATCTTTCTCGCACACATTCCCCTCTAGGGATTTTTTTTTTCGCAGGAAATAAGGCCACTTTAGCCATTTCCAAATGATATAGTGTGGAAAGAAGAGAGATAGATTGCACAATGAATTTTATAGTAGGTACTCCTTGACACATACAAAGGGTTTGTGGCTTTACGTCAATTTGGCACATGATATGGCACTTTGGCAAAGATGTCAGAATGTGATTAGAACGAGATGATACATTGCTAAAGTTGATGACTCGGCCTCAACAATTTTATTAACCTGATTTACGATTCTAATCTTGTAATTCCACATTCGTCACTGTCATTTTATTTGTAGTGATTGATAACTCCGGGATCCGTCTCTTTTACTCTTCATCTTTAAGAGAATACGAAGCCGGATTGTTACTCGTGGGACACCGAAGGACTCCTTTCATGACCATTCCACCGCGTCAAGCAGAATTTAATATTTATGGCATATGCTCTGCCGAGTGCATCTGGAATGTAAGTAGATAAGAAAGGCTTCTTCATGGAATAAAAGAAAAGTTTCTTATTGGCACGTAGCCCACTTGGCCTTCCAAATGACAATGACATTGGTAATTTGATGTATTTTAGGGCCTAAATTCTGAACCAGAAGGGACTAAAATTATCGCAGTCCAAATGCATACTCACTTGGCAGGGAAGAGAGCTCAACTAAAGCATATCCGAAATGGAAAAGAACTCCAGCCTATTTTTATGGTAAAATTAATTAATTTAATTAATCTCTTGATTTTCATTACTCTGAAATAAATAGGATAACCATTTAAGCCCAACGTATCAAGAGTATCGACTATTACCAAGAGAGGTAAAAGTCCTACCAGGAGATCAACTAGTGCTTCAGTGTACATACGAGACTATTGAAAATGACACAATTACTTTCGTAAGTATAATGAAAGCTATTCATGAATTTCTATGCCATTGAACAATGCGATACCTATTGGAAGGGTGTGGGTGTACAATGAATAGGTCATGACATTTAAAGGTCTTTCTCTTTGGAAATTGAAAACCATAGGGTGGCCTTTCACAATCCGAGGAGGCCTGTGAGGCTACTCTAGTTTACTATCCAAAGTCGAGGCTTAGTGATTGCCGAAGCCAACCCGAGTTTTACCAGTTTCTTGGAGCCATTGGGGTGATGAATGCAACAGGAGAGACTTTCCGGAGATTGAATATCTCATACTCCCCCGAAAGGTAAAGGAAGGTTTTTTTCTGTTCAATTCTCCATTTCAAAGCGTAACAAGGAAATACTTTATTGCAGTTTAAATTACGACCTAACACCGTTAGACGATTCTTATTTGTTGGTGGATGGAAGCCAACCGCCATTCAATGATGTTTTGATAACGAGTCCATCGAAGCTGAAAAATCGTTATTTGTATGACTACCTTTCAAGGCTACATTGGGGAGATGATTTCTTTAGCAAAATTGTAGAGCAAAAGTGGAAGAATGGATTACATTTTATGCATTGTACGGGCATGGATGGCAAGAAAATTCCGACAAGCGTAAGAATAATATGCTAAATATTCAGAATAGAGAAATGCGTGGGAGCAAAATGTATAAATTATCATGGAAAAGATGACGATTTCGGATCAATTACATGACATTTTGAATTTACAGAGCCATGTTGTGCCTTATCCTGTATATGAAGATTACATTTTTCCAGTTCAGCAACCTGAGAAATGTTTCGGATGGGGAGCGGCAAATTCTTTAACAAATTCAGTCTTTCTTATAACTTTTGCTTTTGTACTAAAATTTATCTATCATAATACCTTATTGTGAAGCTATATGAGTGGGAGTTTGTTTGTAAAAATGACACTTTTTAAATAAAAGAGAGCGCTTATGCAGTAACTAATGTCTACTTAAAACTAAAAGTCTTTATCTTAATGTTAACTGGTTCGGAAGTGAAAACATCTAGACGTCTAGACTAGAATGAGAATACTATTTACTCTGCAGTGTACTTTCATAGATGACAGCACAAATTTATTTCCAACTTGTCAGAACTTTAAAATCATTATTACAAGGTTAAAAAATCAAAACCAACAACAGTAAAAACTTTGGCGAATTTTGTGAATTAATTAAGATTAACTTAAGAATTTAAGGTTTAGGAAAACAAAGTTCATAAAAATAAACAATTGTCTGTTAAATACTGAGCATTATGCAGTAATAATTTGCTCATGAGATATATGATGAAAGACGAAGGAGATTTGGCCTGTAGCATGTACCTGCTTCAGTGCAAGATCTGGAATATTCTTCCTGTCCTTGGTGTGGTTCCAGTCAGATAAGTCTGATGTGCAGTCACTATTCTCCGGTGGTTTCTTGTTTTGAATCCCATTTATGCATCGGGTACACTGCAAGGAAAGTCAAATTATAGTTATGAAGATACAATCTTTTGAAATTGTTTGAAATAATATAATTAACGTGAAAACTTTAATACCTTCAAGTTATCGTGTGTATCTGAATCAGTAGTTTCCTCCAATTTGAATAGCTTCTTTAACATTGAGAGATCAAACTTTTTCATGATCTGGCCTTCATCCTGGTCGACGATTGAGCTACTTAACGACTTTTTATGCGACTGCCTTTGGAGAATCCGTTCTTCTAGGGTTCCAGTTGCAAGGAATCGATACACGAAACACCTAAATTGACATAAATGGTGTAAACATTAGGGTGAACTATAAAACTTCAAACTTCAAGTTCAACTTACTGTTTCTTCTGTCCATCTCTCCAAACACGAGCCATAGCCTGTGCATCGTTAGCAGGATTCCAGTCCGGGTCAAACATCACTAAACGGTTTGCTCCTATTAAATTCAAACCGCATCCACCTGCCTTCGAGCTCAGCATAAAGATAAACTCATGTTTATTGGCAGGATCATTGAATTTGTCCACAACCTTCATCCTCTTCTTTATCGCCATACTACCATCCAATCGAGTATATCCGTAGCCCCGAAGATGACACATTTTTTCAAAAAAGTCCATTGTTTGCGTGTAATTCGAAACTAATACAACTTTATCGTCTGTAGTCGAGCGTACAATTGCTAATAGCATATCTAACACTTTAAACTTTCCAGAAACTTCAATATTTAACTTAGAAGGCAATGGATCCTTCGTTAAGTCAGGGTGATTACATAACTTTTTCAAATAAGTGATAGCAGCCAATGAACTAGCTGGCTTTCCGGATTTAGAACCTCCCGTAAACTGTTCCACAAAATTCTTATAATCGTCTGACTGCACAGAGGTCATTTTGCAACACACTACCATTTCCACTTTTTGCGGAAGATACTTTGTAAGGAGAGCCGCAGTCCTTCTAATCATACACCTTTCAACTGTAGCCGTTAATTCACGTAACTTTTCTCGTCCCTGCTCAAGTTCTCTATCTGATGCGCCTGTGTCACGACTTTTCAAAATGGGCAATTCAAAATTCTTCCTAAATTCTTTGTCCGTCCCAAGAATTCCCTCGTTGACGAAATGAACCAAAGAGAAATATTCCAATAAGTCATTCTGAATCGGTGTCCCACTAAGAATTATCCTCTTCTTGCATTTTAACTGAACTGGAAAAAGGAAATAAAACCGATTAAATTTCCATCATTGTTAATCGGCAATTCATAACTCTTACTATAAAAATATTTATTTTACCTAATGCATTATAAGTCTGATTCTCTCGGTTCTTCAATCGATGACCCTCATCACAGATAATCATTCCAATTTCACCCTTCACCAAAACATGTGCATGAAGTCGGAAAGTTTCATACGAAATAATAAGCACAGGGAATGGATTACGTCGTCCTCCGCCATAAATAGGAGCCATTACGAAACTGGTCAAGTCTTTGTCGATTGCATCTTTAGTTCCTCCTTCGATTGACATAGTTTGTACTCTATTCCCCAGCCACTTTGTGAATTCATTAGCCCAATTTTTAACTAGGGACGATGGTGTCACAATTGCAGCATTTGGTATTCCAGGCTTTCCACTTGGTGACTGTTTTATTAGCGTCCATACTAGAGTGACGACCTGAAGAGTTTTACCTAAAAGAGTTTAAAAGTTTAGTAAATATTTTATATAAAGTGAAAGCCAATAACTAGTTAGATTGTTAGCCCAAAAAATTCCTTACCTAAACCCATTTCATCAGCCATGATCCCACCAAAACTTCCTGGAATTTTGACCCCATTCACGCATTCCCATAAAAATTTAACTCCTTCTCTTTGATGTGGACGTAAAATTTTGGAAACGACTGGATCAACTACTACGTGGACCTCCTGGTTTTGCAATTTCTAAACAATTCGAATCAAACCAGATTAGCAATTAGCTTCACTCAACAAAAATAAATTACTCAAAATCTTACAGAATCTTGAATTTGTCCCATCGGTAATTCTGGCGGAGTATAAAGAATTAATGCTCCAGGTTCATCAGGATCGTGTAGTGCCCTCTTTCCCGTCGTCTTCCGAATCCCCAAAGAACGCCCAGAACTTCCTCCGTCATAACCTGGAATTGGAACTTTAAATGGTCTTTTTAGCACTGATCTTATAAAAGATTCGTGATCAGTGAGCTCCGCCAAGGGTTCCCTAGATCCATTCGTCCCCTTTTTAGCAACGTTGTCGTCGTCATCACTCTCATCATTTTCCCTCCCTCTTTTTAATGCTGCTGATGAAGCCACTCTCGGTCTCGACATCTGTGGCTGTGTCATCTTCACCTGCTGACTGGGCGCTTTGCTTCGACGCATGTTGATATCTTCAGGTCGACGTTTGTTTGACCCAAATGCTTCCTATAAGGTTCCTAAAATATAATTCAGCTAATCAATAACTAACTAAACATCCATTAACCACTTAAAACTTGGAATACAAAATCTCACCGGACTGATAATCGATATGCGCTCCTGCTTTTAACCAAAACAAACTAATATTTCAATCACCATTATTCACGTTAATTCCTGATTCACTTCTCCACAAATCGAAATTACTTTACAATTTACATAAAAATCAATATTTTTCAAGACTTCAAACTTGTACACTTTTAATTTTGAAAACTAGATTTAAAATCTTTAAAACTGTTTATTTCTCACTTCAAAAACTAATTTAAAATACTAACAACGAAAATGTAAATAATATGTAAAAACAAACAAAACGTCAACTTTATCAGAGAGCTCAAAAGCCAAAACACCTTTTACTTTTTGCATCTCGTTCGCGGTAGCTCATTTTAAGTTTTTGGTGCCGTTCACCTAAACCAAATGGGACGACAGTGATAGAACCAATAACGTTCTCATAGCCCCGAAGTGAACAAAGGAATCGAATCTCGAATGGAATGGCTTCATGTGGAAAAACAAACCGTAGAAATAACCAACGAGTTTTGCAAGTATATACAATTTGCTAATTATGATTTGATTTAATGAATTAAATGAAGATCAGTTCAACGTATTTTCAAGATAATACTAGTCCATTATCTATTATTGATTATCCAACGCTAGTGCAATATGGTGAAGGCTGTCATGAGAAATGAGATGATAATAGGCTGTCCCTTTCACACTTACAACCTATTATTATGAGCAAGATGTTATGCAAGTTTTACACCAGTACGACACAACCCTATTAACTTGTTTCTCCAGCATCCCTACCCGCCTCTTGTTCATCTAACAACATTAATTGCATTAGCAGAAAATCATGAGCATGGGAAATATCTACATTTTAAATATACATGCTTTGACTGATGAACCTAGCTGAAATGTCCCAAAGGTCTGCTCTGTTTATACTCATACAAAATTTTGAACATTTGACAAGTGAGTCTTGTGGCGATACGACTTGTTTTTTCTTGCTGTAAAATAATTAACATCCAACAGATCTGAAATTTAATCCAAATTATTTCATTTCGCTCTTTTGCTATTCTAATACTGAAGCTCCTGTGAAACTGAAAGGTGCAAGATGGTCAAGGAACCTGGACCTGGAATAGAGGACACTATTATGTCCATGCCGAAAGTGGTAAGTTAAAAGTTTGATGGTGTAGATAAAATTCCTTCTTATATGAATTCACTGTTGAATAGAGATTGATTTTCAGGAATTACATGCTCATTTAAATGGGTCCATAAGTGAACCGCTTTTGAATCATCTTAAAAACTTTAGAACCAGTAAGATCGGATTTGATTCTCTGCGATTTCAATGCATATTCCACTACATGAAAATCTTAACAAACCTTTTCATGTAACTTCTCAGGGGATTCCCATGCAAATCCTTCAGAATTTCCACAAATCAATTCAGAAGGTGTTTTGATGAATGCCTTACCATCCCAAAATAAACTATTGGAGCCTGAAAGAAGAAGTTTAAAAGAGTAAAAAATCAATTCAGTTTGTAAATATTTTTAAATGAAATATTCACTTTTCTTTAAAGGTGCTGGGATTCCTTTTCAAAAATTCACAATGTTATTCAGACACCGAGAATTTTGTACGTGGCTACAGTTAATGTCATCGCAGAATTCTCAAGGGATAATGTGATTTACTTGGAATTGCGAACTGGTCCGAAGAAAGTTCATAACATTTTATCAAAGACTACTTATTTGGAGACGGTTATACAAGGAATTAGGTAAGATATGCTGCAGAGATTGCTTTAGACTATGAAGTTCAGAGTTTGCATTTTATATTTGAGACGTTCTTTAAAAAAGGGATGCCCAAGCCGTTTTACCAATCCTCGTCAAGCTTTTGGTTAGCGTTGATCGTAAAAATGGGGAACAAGAAGGTTATGAAACTGTCCAATTGACCAAGAGCATGGCAGACCGCTACCCTAAAATCGTTGTCGGTCTTGATATTAGTGGCGATCCAAACCACGGCCATTCAAGTTGGATTATTAAAGTTATGCAGGAAGCTAGAAACCTTGGTCTAAAAATCAGTTGTCATCTCCCCGAAATTGTGAATCCAGAAGAGGGTTTAGAATTCATCAAGTTTGGTCCGGAGAGAGTTGGTCACGGCCAGTTTCTTCATCCCAAGTATGGAGGCACTGAAGATCTTTGGAAACTTGCCAAGCTTAGGAAAATCCCCATAGGTAAGTAAAAATTAGGTGATGGTTGCGCTATAACACTGCCATCATGTCAATATTAATACTTGTCATCCTCCGAGTCACTTAAAGAATTTTATAAACAAACTGTTGCAGAAACTTGTATCTCTTCCAATCTCGTGAGTGGAGTGGCAGCATCGGTGGGGGAACACATTGTAAAGATCCTTCATGAAGAATCTTTCCCCTTTTTAATTTGTGTGAGCAAGTTACTTAAATACTAGTAGGGACGGAAATGATATATTTTAAAATTAATAATTAGAAAATAATCTGTTTTAAAACTTCCAGACTGACGACAGTGGCGTATTCAACACATCATTAAGCAACGAATTCCGATTACTCTCAAATGTTGTGGCAATTGACACGAATTATTTGCTCAAACTATGTTTAGATGCTGTAGCATATTCATTCGCTACTAAAGAGGAAAAAGATGGATTGATTTGTAAGATAAAACAATGGTGGGAAGACAAGTAAAGATCCATGCGATTCATTTCATGACAATTAAACAATTCTTTATTTTTACAAACGATTTTATTACAATTTAATGTCATTCTAATAATATTCGTACAAGTTCATTTATACTTCCATCTTGTTATCACATACTTTGCCTATAAAAAATGAGTCCCGAGCACACATTTTGATAGCTGATTTCTGAATCAGGAGAGAAAATACGAGGATTTATCATTTAATTTTAGCATCAAATTGTACAAAGGATTTGTCTCTCTTCATCAATTTTCCTAATTACTATTTTGTGCAGGATTCTACCATCATACTACTAGTGTCTCATCATTTATACATTGGAGACTATTTTTTCACATTATGAGTAGGGAAATATGTCATACTTATAATACCTTATGTTGCAAGTATCACGGTTTATATATTGACTCCACTCTGACATGACAATTAAAAATGCAATCAATACGTAACACAACTTAAACTAAAATGGACAAAGCAGGAAAGCGCACAATGTAAGAAGGTACGCACTGACCCAAGAAGAATTACAAAATGATCCTTAAAAATAATTTGGCTTGAAACAAAAACTCATATTTAACTTTTTTAATATCTATAACGGTCTTCTTTTTTAGCTGCTAATTTCACATGAATCACATTAATAAGAAGGCTTTCAGTTCTGTGAGATACGCAGTCACTATAAATAAATTTACAAAGAATTTTTTACATGAAAATTATACAAATGAAATAAAGTTGATGAAGTCAATTGATTAAGAAGAATTATAATTGTTACGAATATAATTTGATTGAATTAGTCTGAGCTAATAAGACCAACAACCGAATTTTTACTATGCTTATTTTTATGGGAAGAATAAGCTCAACTATGTTATAAGGAAGAAGGGCAACATTATTATCAGATAGTTTTTTTACTCGATTTACTATTACACTGTATACATTGTTGTATGGCTAATAGTTATCATGGCTTGATAAGTCTGGTACTTATCACTTATAAAAAATCACCTACCAAATAGTTAACGGTTTAGACATAAAAATGACTGATTGTATCAATATCAACACTACAGGTTCTTCAAGGCGTCAAAATGTATAAAATGCTTTTCTGGAAGCGAGCACATCAAAGGAGAATAACCTTTTTTTACTTTTAATTCAAACAAAATAGTATTACCAAACGGATACGCTCCTTCGTAGAACTAAACATACGTACAGTTAAACCAGATGTGCTTTCTCTTTCAGTTACATACAATGACTATCAGAATTACATACGCAAAATTATTTTATAGGTCAAGTCTTAATATTTTCAAGCGTTGTAGGTCGTCCATCCAAGAATAACTAGTTAGTTACTAGGTTTAGTGCAGCTGGATAAACGATTCTAACGATGCAGGTACTTCACCTTCATATCTGAGTTTGTGCTTAGAGACCACCTGAGCTGCAAGGCATTTGAGGGTTGTATGCGACATTGGATCCATCAAAGTAGGCAGTTTCACTTTCGCAATATCTTCAAATGTTTTGTTTGCACAGTTTCGTTGGTCCAAGTGAGCACCATTTTGTAGTAGAGTCTGAACTAATTCCACAGAGCAGGATTTAGGGTCACCAGCTACGTGAAGCGGCGTATTGCCCTCTTCATCTCGGACGTTCACATCCGCTCCCACGCTCACCAAAAACTCAACAGTCTGAAATGAGTTCAAAAAAATGGGAGTTAACATACAAAATCTGACAGAAGCACGTCAACAATAGTACTATGGGGTACTTTTTGTCATAAATTGGGAGTAATTTTTCTATAAATCATGCCATATCCTAGATTGGTAATTGATTTAAACTAATACCACATCTCATAATTTACTCAAATCTTATATGGCAGCTGCAAAATTAATTTGTTATTTCTTCGAAAGTTTATGCTATTTCTTGTGAAGGTCTAACATGTTCCATGCTCCATATATTGTGATAACGACTCAAAATCCCCAGCTGCAATACCATTCTTTTTCAACTGAAAAATTATTTGTTCACGTCTCTTCTCTACCCTTCACTTTTTCTACTTCCGGTCTCCGGATATTTAAGAAAGAGTAAACGAGAGAATCACCACAGGTGCTAATGTACATGTTAAATCCTGCCTTCATACCATTCCTATATAGACAGTTTCATGGTTTTGACTTCATAATTGTCTTGTACTTTGTTTGTATACAAAACTCAATTCAATGACTTCTTTTCGCATACTCTGCTCCCTGAATATATATAGAAAACCCATCTTGTCTGTGCAAAAATTTGACTTCCTTTCTCCTAATTTCTGAACCTCTGCCAACTTTTTAAGAGATGCGGGACTTTCCTCAAAAAAAATATTCTTTTTCGCTGAGGTTTATATTTATCCTCGGAGAGAATAAGCAAATTTTTAGCAAGTTATACAATAGGCATTAGACATGCCAAAGCCTTATCAATGCACCCAACTCATTATCGACGCAAATATGCGAAAAAGCCAAGTTCGCAGTCGCAGTTTCTGTATAAACATAAATGCCATCAGTATTTGCAAAAATTCCAACGGGAGCTTCACAACTTGAACTACAAACAAAAACGTAAAAAAAATTCTACATGTGTAATGAGCTTGTGTCTGGCAATCCTTTGTTCTCTCTAAATTATATAGGCATAGGTTTCGATTATGCATATTCTATTTGCTGAGAAAATTAACTCTTTAAAGCGTGCAATAATTTAGTACTAAATGCTTAACATGCTTTGTAAACACTCACTTTAGGTGATGGAAATATCCTCATCGAAAACCTTCCGACGCTTGAGTTTTGAGATGATGCAATGTGTAGAAGACTCCAACCTCCTGTTCCTCTTGGATTGATTTTTACTAATTCATACGCAGTCTGTAAATGTATAAATGAGTTAAATCAAATATTGAACGTTATCATTGAATAAATAACTTGTTTTTATATAACCAATAGCTGTATTTACCTTACGAAACTTAAATTCTTCCCTCTCAGCTTTCTTTATTGACAAGAGTACAGTTAAAATTTGCAAACTAATGACTAAAAGACGATGAAACGAAACTGAATCGCGATGCTTCCCACCCATTTTCTCCGCATGCTTCATTGATATCTCAATCTGCAAGTGAAATTGATAGTAAAAAAGTAAGCTCATTTTTTATTTTTTCATACTCAAAATATTTTCTTATCGCCTCCATAACATTTATGTTTCTGTGGGCGAGTGGAATGACCCATGAATCATCCCATTGAATGATTGTGATAGAGAGAAAACTTCCAACTGTATCTTACAAACAAATAACTTACTTCACGGACAGCCTTCCAGAAAATCACATACGCATCATCGAATTTTAATGTTGGCATAGGGTAAAATGTGTTCTTCTTATCGCCCATCATGAACCAAAACAACTCGGCAAATGAGAGAAACGATCCTTGTGTCAACGGACTCAGCGGATCAAGCATTCTCTGCAAAAACAACATAAACCATCACATAAATTTCGGATAAGAAGAGAAGAAATCTTTTCCTATCTACTCATACATTTAAGAGAAAGCACACAATTTGAATGTCATTCACACATTACAATAAGCATTCCACTTGTGAAAATTGTCTCCTCAATTTTTAAATAGGCACTGGATAGTTTTACTACGTAAGAAATTGCTCATTCCGTAAAGCTCTTTATTTAATTAAAACCCAAAGACAGTCATGGAGCTCTAATTTGAACATGTGGATGCAATTTAATTACGAAACCTGAGTGAATGGACAGTTTCATGGACAATAAAATTGGAAGTAGTTAATGTAACTTCGGCATCAATTATCTCTTCAAAAACTAAGTGGAAAACTATACTCTAAAGTTGAATGACAATACAACGATGATACGACTTGGAATGCCAAAAACCTTCTGTGCCACATATAAAGTTCAAGGAACTAAAATAATATATCGTGGCAAGTTGACAAACCAAGTTATGGGTCTACACTTGGTTATTGTTGGCTTGAAAGAAGGACGCATCTGGCAAAGATGTGCAGTCGCACAGAATCGTTTCGCTTTAATCATAATCTCTTGCCAGTTCATAAACCGTATACCACAAATGAAATCTACAACTGCAAAGGAATCCGTCTTCCGGCTTTCCCTTCATTTACCTGTTGCATGTTCAGCGCATACATCCACAAAGCTATACATCTGTCAAATTGTCCGGCATCTGCATAAACTGCACCTCTGTATCGAATGTAATATGAGGTGTCTGGGTGAGCAGGTCCAAGCACTCTTTCACGGATCATCAGCGACTGTCAATTAAAAAAATATAGTCAGAAAAACATGCCGGTACTAATTTAAATTTAATTTCGGCTGGCAAAATTTAATTTGACTGAAAAAAAGTAAACAAACCTGCATTCTCATTTCGTCTGGATCAGATATAAGTTCATCCAACTCTTCATAATTATCAATTTCTCTTCTACCCTCGTAAACAGGAGAGGCTTTTTCAGGCTTGGGGAAGACGAGCTGACCACAACGATATCTGTGAATAATTAAACGAGCATAAATAATTCCACATTCCATAATAGGCCGCTTTGTAAACAAAAGTTTAATGTGGTTAAAACCTTAAGTCTAATGCTCTCTTCCAAAATCTGAAATAGCAGCACGAGCACAATTTGCATTTCTAGACCAGTTAATTCTAATTTTGAATCGAAAATCTAGCAAACAAACCTGCCCCAGCGTTTATCAGATATTTGACAATTTCTAAGTGCCCATCGAAGCACGCTGCGCGTAAAGGAGTTGAATTCGTTTTCGTTGTTGAGTTGACATTTGCCCCATTTTGAACCAGTAGTTTGACAACAGACAAGTGCCCCGCTGCTGCAGCACACCAAAGGCTAGGGACGCCTTCGATAGTTTCGCCATCAAAGACAACTGCATAAAAAAGTTAGAAACTTGCATTACAACCTGATTTTTTAACATTATAATTTTCAATGTCAATGCCTCTATTATAGAGATGCTAGATAGCTACTATAACAAAGAAATATTCGACCTTCAGTTTTAAATTAAGAATCTACAAGCAGAATCTTTTAATTTGAGCATTATAATATTTAGGTAATGTGTTCATTCACTCGTGACGATATTGTGCGTAAGGCTATAAACTAAAACAATAGATGATTGATTTGGGTCTTGAAAAATGAAAAAGCTATTATAATTTTCAGCTAATGGGGCAATTATATATTTGCTTAATCGGTATAATAAATTGTGTGAATAGTTATAGTTCTATAAAAGATATCAAACTGTCATAAAATATTCCATGTACAGGCAGAGTCAAATTAATTGGCTTATACTTTCAATTTTATTTGCATAATAATAATATTGTGATCTAAAAAATAAGAATTTAGGTCGAGTCGGGTAAAGAGTATTTGATTTCTTTGACTTCCAATCGTAATTACTGATATTGACAAGAACAATAATGTCAAACAAAGTTTCAACTTTCACGTAACTCAATCCATGTAGAATTTGCAAGATTGAGCAATCATAGAAAAACAAAAGCTATCTTATAAACCAGCCTATTATTCCTACTAAACTTCCAGTAACTTCAGGTTTTTGCATTCAATTATTTAATTAATTTAAAAAATATTAAATTACCTGAACCAGCTAATTCCACATCTGCTC
>JAHZMU010002415.1:0-13227 GCA_027743725.1 Rambutsinella grinnellia | reverse complement strand
TTTTTGAGAGAAAAAATTGAAAAATTAACTATGCATAATGTGTATGAATGAGCTGAACACTTTCTGGTTTTCCGTTAATATAAAAAACCGAGTTATTTACTTCATGCTGGTTGATATTATCTTACAATTGTTGCATTATTCATAGGGACAGAACCGTTTTCTTAAGAGTCATTTAGACTGCTTTCTAGACTAGAGTCGTGCGGAGAGTTCAACAGTTGAAAAATCTCGGAGAGCTTTTGTTAAAAAGCGACCGCTTAAATGTGCGCTTCCACAATGGATTTGTGTAATAATAGAGGATTATATTAAAAGAAAAATATTACAAAGTGGGTCGAATGGAATTAAATGTTTAATCTGCAAAAATGTGAAAGAATTTTTATGCTCATAAACTGGATATGCTTTAAATTAAACTGATTGCAACAGTTTAGTGGGAAACGGTTAATAAAAATTAAATGCCAATTATTCTACATCTATTGCAATAACCTCAATCAATTTATTATTTACAATCAGAGATCAATTTGTATACGGAGTGCGAAGCAAAGGTCACAATTTATTTGGTGGGACAAGCCCATATGCAAATGATCAGTAGCGAATGAGGAGATTTGTTTGGCGTAACATTTTCTAAACTCTACGTAATGGGATATGTCATTTATAAATTTTTTAAGAGTGTGCTCAATTCAGTTGCGCACATGCCAGTTTTAATGGAACACTTGATATTTATTGTTATTAAAAAGCTGTACGGTTTTCTTATGAGAGGAGGACCAACCCTCTATTATAAAATTGGGAATGTATCATTTTGAATGACATTTAGGATCTGAAAAAGTGTCTGAATAGAAGTGTAACCCTTCCTAAGGTGTTCGCCCTTTTACTGTAGTTTTTATAAACAATTTACTTCACCTCTCTCCCCCATCATTGTGCAGAAAATACAGTTATTCTTTTATTAGACGAGAGGTTTAAATGTCAGAGGCAGTTTTGCAACAGCTAAATCATGAGTAATTGTGATTGTAATTTTGCATCGGGTCGTATTTCATTTCATAAAAAATTTGTTTTGGCTAATGATATAGAATTTTAAAATGGCTTACTTGGTAGTATGAACACCACTAATACTGTCTTGTCTTGCTAGCGGGCTGAACTTCCCCTTTTGAGCTGAATTCAAATAGACTGTTTGTCCCTTGGAATCGAAGCATCTCAAATATCTGGATACTTTCTTCCCAGTTGGCACACTGACTTCACCAACCAGTACAAGGATTTCTCCAGGCTGTAGGAGTCGAGTCTTATCGGAGATTTTGTAACTGGGTTGAATTATTGAATTGAGGTTCCCAACTCCATTATCAGGTGGCTCTCCCCCTCCCAAATGCTTTGTTTGGTGGAGGGGAGGGATAACGACGGCGGATTTGGCATCTGGTTTATAAGCTTTTAGTGCCTCGCGAACCAGGCAAGCATCGGGAAACTTGCGGGTTAACGCTGACACAGTTTGTATACATGGCACAGCTCTCCCGTCTTCACTCAGGATCTCGAAATGACCTTCAAAGTCTTGGGGAATGGATAAAGTGGGTCCGAAGGGGACGACTCTTTGACGCGCATTCTTGAATTTAACGCATTGAGCGGCTATGCTCAGCTTTTTCCCAGCGGAAACAAGAAACACGTGGGAAACGAGGGAAGGATTGGAGAAGGAAGGTTGGCCGATATTTTGATACTGGCCACGACTCACTTTAGCAACTATGGGGAAGCCTGACTTGGCAATTTCACCGAGATACGACCCTTCCTCGGACCACCTGCATGTTGAGAGCAGCTCCGCTACATCTGACCGACTCGCCATTTGGCAAATTTGAAATGGTTACGGTAAGCAAACCTCCAAAATGTGGAGATGTGCTCCCGAAAACTGCTCAAGAGAATAAAATCCGAATTGAAAATGACTTTCAAGATCCACTAAAAATGGTCAGTGGGATAGTAAGCGCTCGTTTCATCGTGAAACGAATTGCAATCTTGAAAGAGATAATTCTTCTCTAAATGACGTTCTCTTTCAAATCACACCCACTCTTGAAAATTCCATGCACGTTCTCTACATACTCATTAAATACGTTTTCGCTTAGGATGATCAGCTCTGCATCATCTCCAATAGCTGGTAATAGTCCAAGACGTTTTTTCTTCGTTTGCTTCCGCCTACGCGCTGTCATAAACTAGTGTCTGGACAATTTTTTATCAATTCAGTTCAATATCCATTTTTTGTCTTTATTGAAATTGCGACCTTGTAGAAACTCGAGGAGAATTCATTGCCGCGGGTTGTGCCAATTAAAAATATTTTTGCTCTTGGTTGTTTCTTGCTCGAAGAATAAGATGATTATGTGATGATGGAATGTTACAGTTTCAGCTTTAAATCAGAGATGTGGTGAATAAGTTGGTTTGTGGTTGGCTTTTGCTTCTTTTATTTTTCTCTTAATGATTTGTCATCAACGAAGAAGCTTTTGAAGACTAATGATGTCCACTGCGATAACGCTGTTAATATTCTCCTTCAGGCTTCTGTTGTGTAGGAAGTTCCTTCGAGGAATAGTTGACAAGAGCAGTAGTGCATTCACTTATTAAAATCCTTCAAAGTCTTCTTTGTCATTTCATCATCGTTTTGTTTAAAACAATCTCCGAGTTAGCATATGAATGGTGACAGAAGAGAGCTTGTCGTCGATGCGTCAGCAAACCACAATGGGATAGAGATGGATCGGTTAGCTTCTTCCTGTCCTTTTGGTTATACCTGAGTCGCTCGTAACCCTGAAAATCATCGAAAATAAAAGCCAACATTAGATTACTTGGTAATTTTAAAAGTAGCTTTGAAAGTAATTCGGAAATTTGGAAACGATTATAACTTGATGCGACACATTTAATAAACTTCAATGGTGGCAAGCTACCGACCTTCAACGAAATCATTTGGTAATTAATTCTATAAAGCTTTGCAAAAAAAATGTCATATGCAACACGTGTGTGGCTCGAGCTGTCCCTGCAAAAACAAGAAATTAAAGTTGTTTTTCCGCATAGCATTGGTCCACACACGAATAACTTTATATTAAACAAGATGCGATTGTTGCGATTGCGAAACATAAAATCAATGTCAGGCTTCTATTATGAGTTGGTTTAAAATATATTTAAGCATCAACGCACTATCCGTCGGCAATCTTTGGAGCTTTCTTGAGGGCTAAAGTGCTATTCATGGCAATGTCTGGAAACAATGCAATGTTCAAAAAAGGCTGAATTACCACAAACTTGCTATTTCGACATTACGACCTTATCGAAATCCAAAATTACATAGTAAAATGTGCCATATGGTGATCCACAAGGCTATTTTGAAGAGAAGGTCGAGAGAGACGCGAATAATTGAGGAATTTTATTCATTAGCGTGGTAATTGAAGTGGGCAGTAATGGATATTCAATATCAAGGGCCTATTCAATTGCTCTTGTAGAGAGCCACAATGAGATAAATGCATTAGCATCCCAAAGAAAAATTGACGAATAATTTCAACTGGAAATTTCGTAAAGAAATTTGAAAATAGCGATTCGTATTCTCTCTCACCCGCCGTGCCAATAATGGGAAAACCATCACATCCAATTTATTACTCATTAATTCCTTTAACTACGCATAAAAATTAAAGGACAGTCCCTTTATTACATCTCCTTACGCGAATTACTACAAATTAGTATTGTTTGGCGGGCCTTGTTGAAGCGCTTGGACTTGGACGCTCAAAAGAGTAATAAAAGAAATGCAAATGATCCTGAAAAATAAATAATTTGTGTGGCAAGTTGGCTAAAGAAAAGAGGTTTCTTCAAATCTTATTATCCTTATAATTGCGGTTATTAATATTAGCATAATTTGCAAACAGGCACGTTACTCGTTAACTTATTAATGGAGGAATAGTGGAAATTTTTGCATAACAGAATAGACATAATTCATTCCAAACTGTTTGTATTGGAATGGATGTTATCAAGCGCTAATATGACTGCCAGTGGGCAACTATAATTACTGAAAATGGAGGAAGGCGAGGCATTGAAAAAATATAATTGCATATTTTTGTACCAGAGAGACAAGTGCAAACAAAAGAGTGAAATGGTTCCACATGAAATGGACTAAGAACAATTATAGTTCGTGTAGATATCGTAAGCTGGTTTATTAGAAACTGATGAATGAAATCTACGTAACCTTCAGAGCTCTATTGTGTATTGGCTGGTTTTGATTTTGCGCACATGAAATTGCAATCAAAATTATTAATTTCTTTCAGTCTCCCTGATTATCTATTGAAGGTGTAGAGCAAAGCGAATTGGTTGAAATGAGCTGACAAAGTGGGACTTTGTGGGAAAGTGTCAAGCAGATCATAAATTTTAATGTAACGGTTTCAATATCCCTTGATTAAATATCAGTTTGCACTTGTTTTGGGATCAAATGACTTGAGTTGTGACTTGGCATCAAATAAATTTTATCATTGTTGTATACAACTCTAATGAATTTAGACAAAACACTTGATGTGGACACCCAAACAGGTAATTTATAGGCGAATCGAGTCTTTAATGCGAAATCGTGCTTACTGCTTACTCTTCTCCGAACCCTGAGCTCATGAGCGACAATAAGGTGACAATGACAATAAAACAATTTATCAAAGACTGTTCTAGACATTCCATTTAAAGCTTCTGTTGCGAGTCTTAAAATAAGCGGTTTATTATCCACATACTTAAAAGATCAATCGATCATTGTGCCCAACTGGCGAAATTTTGCGATAAAGCTCTGCTACTTTAAAAATGGATATCTTCGCACCCTTCAGTTGCTAAGTTGGGGACGATAAATCAGGAGTAATCCTAATGTCATGCTGAATACGGTGGTTAGAGTAGCATGAATTGAAAAGAGGAGCTTAAGGCTTTAGTGTCCTTAAGGAGAACTGTACTCGGATATTAATTTTACATGCCCTCACCATAACCAACTTGTAAGATAACCTACCAATTTTAGAATTGTACAGCGTTTTTTTTGCAGAGACTTGCCTTATAAAAAGAAAGAAAAATGTCACAAATCAAGCCATTCATAAATAAATTGTCTTTTTGGGGTTTGCCCCGGTCTCAAGTACAGTTGCAGAAGTACGGATCATGCAAGAGTGACAGAAGAATAGAACAGAGCTTTATTCGCATTCAGTAAAAAGGCTAAAAAATTCGCTTGCAATTCTCTCTTGGATCCTTATGCATTTATTTCGAGAAGGCAGAAACCAAAAACCAGAGAGAATGAATGTGGGAAGTGGGAGAAGGAGGTAGGAGCTGAAAAGTAGTGAGGAATTGCCATGTTTATAAAAAGAGTGTTGTGACTGAAGCGAAATGTCTCAACTCCCTTTTGGTTACTTGATAATAGATGACCTAGCTGTTTATTTCTTCCTTTATTTCTTTCAAGTGTAGCAGTAATAATGTCAACAGCTATTCAATGCGAAACCACAAGGCGATATGCAGGTTTCTACTTTTTTCATTTGGGCAGCGCCCAGAACTTCGGGAGTTGAGTGAGTGCACTTATATTAATGTAGCTATTTAGATATTATTTGCCAAATGCATTTGAATTGAAATGATTCGGATTTTTAGGGCACTCCCAGGTCGGGACTTTCCCTCCTCATAAGGTTTCATAAAAGCAATTTAGATATTGAAATATGTTTCGGATGACATCATAAATTGAGCAAAGTTGTTTACAATTGGAAAGGTTGAAATGACAAAAAAATGCCTCGAGATAATTGCACAAAGTACAGTTGTAAACGAAAGGGTATTGTTGCATGTTCCTCTCTAGTCTCTGCATTTGTAATTTGACACAGATTATGTTGGAGAAAAAGCAGTGGTGTTTACGTATTTATGTAAAACTGTAAATGTAATTTGAAACCACAAGTTTGAAGGAGGAGTATTCAAGGTTAAGTGCACATGTAGAATGCACCAGACATAAAGAAATGACCGAAGTTTATTCCTTCAGGGCGCTACCCATAATTATAGAATGGCACAAAATGGGATTTGAGTCAGTGTAACTAAACGCTTAAATAAGCGCAAGAGCACAACCTACAAGAGAACGTTTTTTTGTAGCCATTTTCATCTTAAAATGCAGGTAAATGGGAGGTTTTGCACTTTACCGTTGGTCTTGATGTCTTCCCTTTGCTAATGACGGCGTTCACTAAATTGATTTAACATGGATTCTCTCGCGTTAACACCTCACGCTCTCCCCAAACATAATTAATTCAATTTTCATAGCATCATTTAGCACAACGATTAACACAAATCGGGGAGAGAAACACGAAACTGCTTGTTCTTTTAGAGCTTCTTGAATTAGCAGAGGATTATTTATTTGATAAACAAGACACAAAAGAGTTGGCAAACGATTAGCATAAATAACGCTCGCTGATAAGTAGGTACTTAATGGCTCATGAAGTAGAGGATAAGCACTTGAAGATGGTTTCGGACTAGAAGACAAAGTCACTTTAAGCATTTTGTCGTGCAGAGTAGAAAAAACACTTGAGCAAAAGAGTTATCGGTATTCTCCTGTCTGATATAGCCTCTGCTACCAGTTTTCCACTTAACGTCTTTTTCATGACTTGTACTGAAAGGGGAAGAGTAAAAATGTTTGATAAAGGTGAGATAATTTGAGATGAATAAAGATGAGATGGTGGTGGATGCACACACGTAATAATTTGCAAAAAAGTCTATATGCTTGTTAATAGCTTTGATGATTAATTATTGTATAGTTTTTATGGAAGCCTTTGGCTTGTTTAATTGCATGGGTTGTATGCAAAGTGTATGATTGCATGTCAACAAGTGTAAGTGAAGGAGCCAAAAGGTAGTTTTTTTCTGGCAATTTTGTAACCTTTTACATAACACTGATGGGCTACCTTGATCTGAATCAATAATCTTTAACCTTTGTCATTCAAGCGGGGCAATGGCTAGAGGTTGATGAATCAATGGCCCATCAGGAAAAGGATTTAATTATAAAGGCTTAATGCCAAATTTAATTGCAGAGTTTGCTGTTTTTGCGAGTAATCTTGACAAGTCTTAAGGTGAGAGGTGAAGCCTGTAATTAATCTGTTGATTATTTTGGCTATTGTCGATTGAAATCAATTTTGTGTAAAAATATTTTTATATATAAGGAGAGTTTAAAAGAATATTCTTGAAAGGTAATAAGCTGGATTTGCAGTGATTGAAATCTGACTCGGTGGCCTAAGTGAATAGCCAGAGTTCTAGCAGTCAATGACACCAAATTAAAAATGGTCTTTGCTTTTCTAACTATTTTTTATACGCGAAAAATGTGGGAGAACTTGCCGGTTGAGGCTCTTCCTTGTTACGAAATGTATTGGTAGAAATCATGTATTTTATAGTGAAAGCGAGTTTTGGGGTTCTATAATAGCAATAAACTGGAGTTGGTTTAAACGATGGCATTTATATAGAAAAAAAAGTGGCTCCCACTCGTTAATTCTTGTGGTATGAGTCATCAGAAAATTTAATTCAAGGGAGAGCTCTCAGGATTCTCTTTTACAATAAAAGTCATTTCTTCAATCTGGAATAAACTATCCATGTTGCGATGAATCAATCAAGTAGACTAGGTCATTGTTCTGATGGCTGAATCGAAATTGATTTTGTATTAAAAGTAGACTGATCCCACCTTTCTAAACATGGATTGGTAATTACGTATGAATATTTTATAAATACAAATCGGAATGAGAAATGAGAATTTGATCTGTAAAGGTTGTAATTTCAATGATGATGTTTGATTGTGAGCAAATTTTTTGCAAGTTCAAATAGACTGAATAATATTTCCAACCTCTATTTGGGTAATGAACTAGAACTTGGCCGGGATAAACAAAGGCAGGTGAATATTACATGACTACTTTTATTTCAAAACGTGACCAGCAGTGATCTCTTCTCGATTAATTGATAGATAAGAGGGATGGATCAATACACAAAGAAAGTGGGATAGCTCGCCTGTAAAAAGTAGCAAGTTCCAATGAAAAAATGTTTAAAATTAAGGCATGTCAAATTACTCGCTTTTTATTCATCCATAAAAAATGATATCAATCGTGGAAAGTAGATATAGAAGCCCCCTTGTCATGCTATAATTAGTCAATCATGATTTTTAATTGCATTGAAAGGTGCAAAAAAAACTTTGAACACTCACGGTTTTCCAATATTCCTTTTGTCCCATCTCGATATATTTTTGCGAGATCGATTCTATTTTAATCACACCTCAAGTTTTCCGTCACGGAGTAGCTAATGAGTCCGAAAAGGCGCAGGTGTGCTTGAAAAATGTTCAATTCTAATTTTAAAATTGGACTTTTTGCAATTTGTAAAGGCTTGTGGTTTTGTACTGGACGTAGATGGAATCTTAATCAGTTTTCTAGTCACATATTAGCTGGACTCCTGATTAAAGAATTATCTTCAAAGATTTTATTCGATACGAATAAGGTAACAATTATTTGGCAATTTTTATAAGAACATTTCATTCATTCTAAGAATTTATTCAATATCTATGCCAAAATGCTAATAAGTTTAGAACAAGTCATTTATCTATCAACGCGGTTGTATAGTCTCTGCTATATCATGTTCCAAGTTGGATAGTTTACAATGATACTGTCATGATTCATCTTACAAAGGACGATATTGCTAATTCCGCATGATAATTGGCTAGTCAAATTCCTTTCCTAGTCTTACTCGCTTATTGGTTAGCCATAACTTGTGAATAAAGACATTAACACAATTATTATGGAAATGTTTATGAAATGCGCAAAAAAATTAAGTAGCGAAGCAAAAAAGTGTATTTACATAAATAAAAATTGTGGCTGGAAGCATTATTAATGACAATTGAAAAGGCGTCCCTGTGAGTTAATTTAGGAGATTGGTTTGAGCTCTTAGTTAAGTGTGGTAAGAGGACAAAGAGATGAAATGCTGAAAGGATTTTGAAAATGGCAAACTCATTGTCAGGGTCGGTATTTCGATCTTAAAAATATTATGATGATTTCAATAGATTTCTGGTAGTGAATAGCGTTTTTTTAAATTCAAAATACTTCTAAAAAATTATAGCAGTTGATTGTTCATCAAAGTTGGTGAGGCGTATTATGACACACGACAAGAGTGAGAAATAGTCGGAGTGAGACTGGGAAATATTGCACGCAACAGGTGGATAAAATAAATACATGTTTTTGCTTTATGACGCAGTTGGAATGTCTCTTGAGTCAAATAAGGGAATCTTAATTCATTTGTACCTGTCCAATTCTTAAGATGCGGTAGTAGTTGGCAATGGTTGGTGGGCAAAGTGCGTAAGGCAATGTCAACTAGGATCATTTTCTCTGTCATTGCCAGTGTAATTATTGGTGTCTGATGTAGCCAAATTAAATCGGATAATGATATTTAAGATGACGATTCTGGTTTTTGCATAATTTTTTGTTCTTAATCACATGAACCTGACGTGTACTAAATCCTTATAATATTTTGAAAGAAGCTATTAAAATGCGATTATTATTGATATTCAAATAGGAAATGATAATCGGATCGGGGACGGGGAGGTGTGAACTTGAAAAGATTAAAGAAAAACCGGTAATTAATTTTTGGCAAAAGTTGGTTAATCCATCGATTATGTCAGACTTGGAATGCGAATAGAATTAAAATTGGTATTTTGTAGGTATACTTAAGTACAGATACAACCAGTTTAGTGTTCTTTTGACTAACAAAGTGACCATCATCCATATCTTCAAGCAAATTATATCATCATAACTTGACCATTTCCACTAAATATACCATATCACTTTCAAGATCAGAAAGGATATTTTTCAGCATAAACATGTCATCTTTATATTAGCTCGATACACGATAGCCACACCGTTCAAAATCGTGAAAACGCAATGCATAATATGCCAAAAAAATTGTCTTGCTGATAATCTACAAAATTAAATGGCATCATCTAAAATTAGAGATAGATGTCCATGAGAAATACAAGGTGAGCAATGACATGATCTGTAATGAATTAGTTCAGAATCGATAACGATATCACACCCTTAAGGCTTCTTTTAGATTGTCTTCCTTCACTTTTCGCGGCGGATTGACATCTATAACTAATTTTAAATTCCCTACAAGATTCAATATCAAGTGATTACTCATGGTCAAGTTTTGCAAAAGTAATTTTTTTTAGCTAATGGACAAGTTATGTTAAAGATTAGACCAAAATTTATTGATAAACGCCTCTTTTGTCGGGATATAAAATTCATGCAAAGTACTAAAGACTTAAAAATAATCCTACAAAGTAGTATTTGAGAACGCCTACGGATTCTGAACGGATTTTCATAAAAGGCTAAAGGGTTAAAATAAAAATTGTCTTTGTTCAATCGTAAGTAGCACGGTAGCTAGAGAAAAAAAAGAGTGAATACAGTCATGTTCCTGCACTTAAAAAGATTATTCTACATTATTCGACGACTTAATAGCATCTAATTTAAAATATTCCTTTCATATAAAGTAAAAACTAGGCTGAATTACACGAGGATTGTTGGTTTCACTGTCAAAGGGTATATAAAAAGGGTATCAAAAGACAAATTGCGGATGCCCTTGTATTTCACAATGGAAAATGGGACATACCGGAAAAGTAGACAAGTATATATGAAAGTATTAATAAATAAAAATGTAAAGAACCCTTTCCTTTCTTTAAATGACTTGAGATTAAGTTTTATCAGTGTTGATTATAATGTTCCATCTGTCCTTGATTATTTTCCTTTCATTTAACAAGATATCCTTTGTTTCCTTTCTGATTACATGAGAGTTTACATGATTCGGATGAGTTGAATGAGATAATCAAAAAGAGTTATAATTTATATGGGGGAAGGCTATAGTTTGATATAAAAATTATGTAGGAGATATACTTCCCAAGCGATTGTAGTTGAAAGTGTAATTAGATCTATTGGGATTTGTTACCTGTCAAAAGAATGGGCAATTATTAATCTAATATCTTCCTCGAGTGGGTTCGTTTTGTCTGATTAGAGATTTCAAAATAGCAAGTGTTTTTAGATAAGGGAATTGGCATGAATTGGTGACATCGTAATCTAAAATTGAAGAGAATTGAAGAATAAATAGTGCTTTAACGCTGTTAATTTCCAATTCTGTATATTCATAACACAATAGAAAATAGATGGCTTTATTTCCTTTTTGATAGATATTGGTTTCCATTCACTCTTCCGAGATTTGCAACTTGTTAACTGCTTATAGGCGCCATCGCCATATTAAAATAAGAGATGACGGAAGACATTTTCCTGGCAAGAGGGAAACAGGAAGGTTAAACAATCCCTTGTTAGTTATTAAGCTTTAAAGTTTAAAATTTTATTCTGAAAAGGGAATAACGGAAAGAAAACAAATAAATGTTTATTACGAAAGTAGCAAAGAGGATGGTTCTCTTGAAGAGTAATCATTTTTTTGTTTTACGACCTTGTTTGTCAAGGTACACATCCTTTTCAGACTCTGCTTCTACGCTCCCTTTATCAAGAGGAGGAAAACGAGTAGGGATTTAAAGTGAAGTTCCGCCTGTCAAAAACGTTTCGGTTCTGAATGTAAAGTTCATGAAGTCTCTTGTACTTTCTTTGCTTCTCTTGCGTCAACAGAGCACTAAAATTTCTAAATAATTGGTGTGTTTTTTAAAGCATATTGAATTTTTCTTAAATCAATGAAATCTTTTTGGAGACAGAAAACTTAATCGCCACCACACGTCTAATAAATCTCTCTTACAAAGGAGATGTACAGTTAGGCATTTACACAGAAATTTTTACTCCTAAATCTGCTATTAAAACGCTGTAAATTTTTTGAGAATCTTTTCACAATCGCGGAAACAATGGTGGTTAAAAGATTCTTTTGTTTTTCTCCATTTTTTACTGTAAAAAATATGGATTTGTAAAAACTTGTAGAGAAAAATTGTGTGCGATACTGGCTATTATGCAATCAGCTATTAGATATCTAATTAAAAGTTCTTGTAACATTAAAGCAGGATCCCATCATATTCCCAAGATGGTTCGTACATGATGAAACTATTATAGAATGAAAAAATGTTAAAATACCTGTAATTAATTTATGTTTCTCCTCCTCCTACTCCACATTAGTTACTGAAACAGGGAGTTGCTCATCCCGTCATTCTTTTAAACCTGAAATAAAAAAATTGAAACTGTACTCGGGTTTTAGAAAACTTGATTTAATATATTTAGACATAGAATTTGATTCAGGTAACATATAATTAGCAAAGTTGTCCAAACATTGTAAACCTCTTCCTTTTCCCCTTTTCCCTTTGAACACTATTATTACATATTTTATGACGTGTACCATTTTGTCATTACAAGAAGCTAACCGTGACCGTTGTTAGATTTGTTTTGAAATAGATTCTCTGCTTTACTATTTATATCCCGTAATATAATTAAATTGTTCCGTTTTATAAAAATGAGATTTAATTTAATTAATAGCTTTGAGAAGCGCATGAATGCCTAAGCGGAGAGACAAGTGGTCATCTCAAGTCTTTTTTAAAGTCGATTATATAAAGTAGTTTTGAGTAAAATAGCCAAGTTCATAAACTTAATCGGCCTACACACTTGTTTTTGACGATAATAAATTCGCAGATGTTCTACATTTTGCATCTGGCCAGTAGGATTTTATAAAATGCCTGACTCATCGAATTCAATTTATATTTAGTCATTAGTTTTGTGTAAGTTAATAAAATTGGCGAGATAAAAGCGGGCTTTTTTTGAAAGATGCATTTAATCCATATCCTCTGAAGGCCCTCGGGTAAAAACAAAACGGGGAAGGTAATACAATTGTTAAACAAATTAATTAGCTAGAAGGCAGCAGTGACTGAGGCAGTAGAACTGTAAACAGTTGGCGACCAGTCCGCTGTCCTCGTTGTCAGTCAAAGTGGCACAAATAGGAAATGCTTGAAAGCTTCCGAAAGAAACCGTGAAGTATTTGCATTATAAAAAAGGGCTGTTATTAATTGCACTTGTGAGGCTGCGAATGTTTTACAATGGACCTCGGATAGTTTTGTGTGTTGAAACCCATTAAAATTTACCGTTGAAAGTCTTATTGATGCAACTTTTTTCCCAGACTTCACAATTGATTGTGAAAAGAAAGGCGGTTAGAGCCATTTCATTTTGTTTGCACAAGTTGAAAAAGATGAGTGAAATGATAGCATTGTTCGGACATTCGGGCAGTGGAACAAAGACTGTCTATACAGGTGGA
>JAHZMU010002414.1:0-10156 GCA_027743725.1 Rambutsinella grinnellia | reverse complement strand
TGAATGGGGAGTGTGTTGGAGTTGGTGGAGGAGAAGGTCAGTATTTGATAGAAAACCCCAGTTACACTTTGAGCAGTGGAATATTTCTTTATCCAGTCCCAAATGAGACTTGAGATGGTCATTAAGTTCAGGAACATTCTCAAATTGCCCAGAACATTCTAAATTATCACAAATAAGTAAGGTGTGGTCATGCTCAGTCATATGAATCCGGAGGAATTGCTCGGTTGTGAAATTTCTTGAACAAAAATGGCAGTGGAATGGCTTTTCAGGTGTTTCGTGGCTTTCTAAGTGAGTTGACAGCTCTGCTGGTGTCTCATATTTGGCGTCGCATTGAGGCTGAAGGCAGCAAAACTTTCCTTGATGGATTTCACCAAAATGGTTTGAAAGAATAAATTCATTCTCGAACCATTCTCCGCAGACACGGCAGGGGTTGTCCTTATCTGATTTAATGTTGTGGGTTGGCATGTGATTAAGAGTTTGAAGCTCATTTCCACCTCTCGAGCAACAAATGAGGCAGTACTTGGCGCACTCTTTTAGCCATGATCTTTTATTATGACGCTCGATGTGATTTGCGAGGCTTTTGTGTTGAATGAATTTTCTAGAGCAGTGTGGACAATCAAGTTGTATCAAGTCGGAGTTATTCTTTCTTTTTAAATACTTCCTCTTCTTGGGCGCCGGACCCGTTTTGCTTCGAGGTAATCTACGCTTTCTAAGAATCTTGTTTGTCCCTAACTCTTCCGAAGGTTTATAGTCCTCATCTGATTGAGATGGAGATGATGGATTTCTAGACGATAAAGAGAAGACATGATTTGCTAATTGGTTTATTGATAATTGGCAAAAATGAAAGCCAATTTGTTTCATTCTAATCTTACGACCAATCTGAGTCTGCTTTATCACTTTGATATCCGGTAAAGTCTCCACCACATTCATAATCAGAGTTTTGGGGATGATAATCGCCTTCCTCTTTGAGCATAGGTTGGTTCACTTCCGGCTTAGAGCAGAGCTTCTTCGACGCCAGAGCAAACAGAAAGATAAGACGGGCGAGGGTTGATCTTGTTTCCGAATAGGAGAATTTCCACAGCTCTGAAAGACCAAAATAAAAATAAAATAATGAACATATTTAATTATTCCTTAGGAACGTGGTTAAAAGATCATTTAAATACCAGGAAGTAATCCACGGGTAATCACTAATTTTGGAGTCGAACAAACCTTTCGGGTGCAAATCTGCTTCATTGTCATCCTAAAATGATTGACGTCTCTGACATTCGCATTTAATTCTTCTGCAAGTGCGTTCTGCGTGTGACCTCGCCCCCATTTAATTTGCTTCCCCAATTCCTCCAATTTCCAATGTAAACGAAGCTTAACAACTTCCAACTCATGGTAAAGGTCACACAAATGACTTACTAAACACTTACACTTTGGACAAAACGCTGAATTATCACTCCTCCCATTTAGTAATGGCAGAGTAGCCAAATTTAACTTTAAATGGCGAGTGCACATGTGGAGAAAGCGGGTGTAGAGGCTTTCTTCTGAAGTTGAACTAGTTGGAGGTGATGAGAGGAGACGTGCTTGATAAGGCGAGTAGAGGTTATCATCTTCTGATAAATACTTTTTGAGGCAAACCAAACACGTTAGTTTCGCCATTTTAGAGTTAACTAATTAATCTGATCAAATCATTTCTGAATAAATTTTGTTATTTTGACAACAGAAAAGAGAGAAGAAAACCAAAAAGTCCATAAGCGGGTTCCTTTTTGGGGAAAATTGAGCCAGAAATGCGTTCAGTCTGATGAGATGAGATGAAAATTACTTTCTCCCAAAAACTTTTTATACAAAATAAGTTTAATTTAACATCAGCTTCAAATAATTTACAAAATATTAACCAGATTTTAATTAATTTCGTTGATCTTCCTCCTAGTAATACTTGACCTCATCATGAGTCTTTTCATGGCGCCTAAGGGAGCACAAATTTGCCAAATTCTTCCCACAAATTGAGCATGTGAAGACCCTCTTGCTCATCTTCTCCCTAGTCGCCCTCTCCTTATCTTCGTCGTTCATGTGGGTCCTCCTATGCCGGTCAAGATTAGCTTCCATCACTGGTCTTCCGCAAATGTCACAGTTGACCTCCACATCACCGTGCTTATTTATATGCCCTTGAAAATCTTTGTAAGTCGAAAGTCCTTCCTCACAAGCGGGACAATTATAAGCGCCAAAATGCTCTCCAACTATATGATCAAATATTTGGGTTGCCAAGAAAGCTGGATGTCCAGGTCCAATCCTCTTCTCACACTGACTACATTGGACAAACTTGACCCTTTCATTCACAAATATTTCAATCTCCTCCAAATAGATTCTCTTCTCATTCCAATCAAACTGGAAAGAATAGTTTAATCCTGGATCCCCTTCGATACTCTTTGGCTTTTTGAGATGTCTTCGTTCCTCATTGGCAATCATTGCTACGACGACCTCTTGCATGAACTCATCCATTAAGAATATCTCTGGATTCCTCCGATGAACTCTTTCCCTAACACTCTCAAAATCAAGTGGATACTTTGCTTTGCGCCTCGTCCTCATAATTAAATTCTTGACTACGTCAACTTTCAAATTTCCAAGACTTGCTTTAGCCAAAAACTTTCCAGGCTTCTCGTCTGAGGTCAAGCAGTTCCTTTTGAGATTGCCGAGGACTTTAATCCTCTCAATTTTTGCTGGGTTTTCAGGAGGATGACAATGTTCAAGGTTGTAACGCACAATAGAGCCATTCTTCAAGTGGATGACTGCAGGGCACTTAATCCTTAAAGCGCAGGCCCATCGAGTTCCTCCATTTTTATTAGATTTGTTAAGCATATACCGGTAGCCTAAGTAGAGGAGGTGATCTTTTCCCCATAGGCTCTTGATAAATTCCAAGGGCCCTGCTATTAGAGGTTTGGCTTCGCCTTCTGTCTTCACCGAGGCCACTGGCGTTGATTTATTATATCTGACAGCTTTTGGTAAGTTTTCATTCCGCTTATTTCTTATAGCCCTAGCGAGACTTTCAGGTCTGGGGAGGTTCGCAGCGACAGCGTCGCTAACCTCTGCAATGTTACTGGAGACAATTTCAGTCGCAGCTACCGAAGTGGAGTGAGCAGCATCATCCTTCAGTTTACTATAAACTCTCTTGGCTTCAATTAAGGACTCGTCAGGGGGGTGATTGTGGATATGTTTGTAGCGCAAAATCTGAAACTAAATTAAGAATGATTAGTTTTTAAACAATTTTGTTTTTAAATTAATTACCCACCTCATTTTCATTTGGAGTTGACGTCACACAAGCTCTGCATCCACCCTTCCTTTCCTTGACACAATACCAATATTTTCTTGTAGGTATTTCCTTATACACTCTGAATATGTGACCTTTAAAGATTAGTTCATTATTGCCCCTGTTGTTCTTGACGAACTCGATTGGTCCACTCAAGTCGCTTTCATAATCATCAGGGTTTGGTTGCCGTTTAGCTGGGACTATTTTATTCAGCTTTTGATTCCTTTTTAGGATTGCTCTTGTGATTGATCTAGCATCAGTCTTGGTCTTAATGGCGTCATTTTCTCCAACCTCTTTTGATATGATTGATTTAACCGCAGCTGGAGTCAAAGAGCCGAATTCGGAGACCTTTTGGATGATCCGCATCTTCTCAATCGTTTCCGTGTCGGGAGGGTGGTTGTGTTTTTCGATAAATTTTACAAATTCTTCGCCGGAAGTGTGGATAACCGCGCGGCATTTAGACTTCTTCCTTGATGCGGCGCAGATCCATCTAGTTGTCGAATCCCATGTGCGGTTGATGAAGAATCTGAAGCCTTTGTAGATTAATTGCTGGCGACCATGACTTCCCCGAATGAATTCTAGGTCTCCTCCTCCTCTTCTACTCCGTTTGGTTGGGGGTTCATCTTCAGAGTCGGAGGAAGGAAGAAAATCCTCGTCTGTTTTGGAAGAATTAGCTCTCCTCTGAAGTAAGCGCTCCTCTCGAGATGTACTTGGAAGAGAGTCTTCAGGAACCCATAATGGATCAGGTTCATCTTCAACAACTGGGGAAGAAGGTGGGGAAAATAGGGTTTCCAATTTGATAAATTGGCCAATCTCTTCTTGAATATCTTGGACTTGGGGATGTGACACCGGCGCCATAATCTTTTCGCGGATATTCGTTCGAAAGGCTCGCAAATCCTTGGCAACTGTTAAAAAATCTTAAAGTTAAAACTTATTTTTAATTAGAATAAGTTTGATTTTGACTAACCTTTCAAAATCCCTTTCCTAAACCCCATCACATTATCAATTTCATCTCTTCCCATCCTCTCCAACATATCTTGTTCTGGCCCACTTCCCTTCACAACTTCCTCCAACTTCCCCATCCCCTCCAGATGATTTTTAATCTCCTCCTCCAAGTCATTTAGCAAAATCAACAACTTCTTCTGCAACTTAAGGACATCCTTCTCCACCTCCTCCACACTTGACTTTGACCTCGACACTGACTCCACCAGAGGCATACATTCGACACAGATTGTGGCATTCCCCTCTTCAACTTGTCCCCCTTCGTAATTAATTTGGTTACAAAAAAGATTAAAAGTTCGCTCCCTTCTTGGACTCTTTGAAAGTTGGGTTGAACTAAAATTTAAACAAATTCGGCAAATTTTTTCCATAATTTATAAATTGATCGGGAAAATTTTCGAAAGATTCTAAAATGAAAACATTTTTGTTGACAAAAAAAGGTTTAAAAGCAGGTGACAGAAAAAATTATGTGCGGCTGAAGACCAAAAAGGTGTGCTGAAGGGGATTCCTTTGAACAAAGACGAGTTTGGCTTTCACATTTTGCATGAAATACTTAAAAGCTTTCATATCGTAAGAAAACAATTGATATTTTATCAAATTATCAAAAAAATAAATTAAAATTTCGATAGAAAAGCAAAACTATAATGAAATATATGGGATAAATTTGAGTATTTCATTTCACATTTTTAAATTAAATCGCGTGTTAAAAAACCTTGGATTTCTTGGTTTGTAGAATTAATTTACTTTTTAATTAATTTAGTGCCTAGACAAGCCAAATTAGTTTTTAAATTGGGAAGTAAACGCTATCTTTTTCGGCATAAAGTAATTTTATTACACGTCAGCCTTATAAAGTAACTTTTAAAGTTTCGGATTTGTGAAGAAATATTTTTGAAATCTGGTATTGCAAAAATGTCAAAAATAATTTCTTCGCCCTTGTTACTTCTGCTTCTAGTCAAATCCCCTTTTATTCTTTGCCAATCATTCCATGAGTTATTTGGTCCTTGTACGACTACATATTTTCATAATTTCCAACAACCAGACTTCTTAGAAGGGTTGTCTAAGGCCGAGGTAGCAAAAGAGCGAGAGCTGCAAGCAGAAATTTTTCATAAAATCCTAAACAAATTCAAATCAAATCTGATCATCCTCAAAATATCTGCAACATCGACGGACTCTGACCATATCTCAGCGAGAAACCAAAAATATTCTATTTGCACACTCCACATCCTCCTCCCAAATGAGGATGTCTTTTACCAATTAGAATTAGGCAGTATTGACAATGAGCCAACATACTTAGTCCTTTTAGGCTACCCTTTTTCCAACTATAAATTTGAAAATTATGATGAATTGCTCATGGCCAAATACTTCAGGAAATTTGTATACACAGCGACAGCTCTTATCCACTTTGAAGAAGACGTCTTCTACTTTGTTTGTGTCCCTTGTAATAATAACCTTCTTGTGCCATTCTCATCCGTGAAACCTTCCTTGGAACAAGTTAAGCGCATTTGGAGCTACAAAATTGTAAACAACTTACATTAAAAAGTCGTAATGATGAATTTCGGCGACTTTGAAAAATTCCCCGACGTCTTGCCCTTGATAAGCTTGAAGCTAAATTTTACTCTGATACCATTTAGTTTTTAGGACATTTCTAGAGCATACTCTAAAATTTCCTTGTTTGACCCAACTGTAAATTACCACCGTATAAATATGGCATACTTAATAACCAAAGGGATCTACTTGGTTGACTACAGCTTTATTATAATCAACAGGGACTTCAAAGCTTTCAAAGAAAGTTATCAAATTGATGGGATTTTGAAACCGTTTGGGGTAGACATTTGGCTTATATTGTTACTAATAAGTTGCTCCATAACTGGACTGTTTATTTATTGGAAGCTATTCAAAATTAACAAATTAGCATTCAAATCATTTGCAAAAGACTTTGCAATCTTCTGGTATGATTTAGTTTGTAGATTAGTCGAGCAATCTCCAGGCACAATTACTTTAGATAACAAGATAGTTCTTATCTTAATTTGGTTTGCGTGGAACATGGCTATATTCATAATTTCTCAGTATTACCAAGGCAACATATTTTCATATATGACCGCCACACCAAACCCAAAAAATCCAGAACTCGTAGGCCCTCTTTTCCAAAGCGATTTGCCTGTTGGAACAGTTACCACTTGTGAGTATGCCGGTAACCTTTTTAGAGAAAGGAAGCCTTGTCTTATCAAATTTCTAGAGTTGGATTATTATTACCGGTGGTCCATTCATGAAAAGGAAGATCATCGTGGCCAAGTAAATTATGATTCTTCTGGCAAAAAAATATTCTGGTTTGAGGGCTCGTCTAGTGGATTTTACGAAATTATTAGGATCTCTCAATCAATAATAAATGATGAGAAAGGCAGTGTCATTTATAACGGTGGTGGCACATTTACAAGTTATATTAGGAAAAATATTATGAAAGATTTCGCCCTAATTGATACAAACAAAGATGTTCAATTTATATCGACAATTCTAAAATCATTGAGTCAATACTTGGTCTCTAAGAAGGTCCGGTTTGATGCGATAAAACAAAGATTATTCTTCTCACTTAATAGGAATAATCCCACCTTACCAGGTTTACATAGAATACTTGGCCCGTACTATGGCGTATGAGTCGCATCTCAGGGGAATGCATTTCAGTTAAAGCTTTCATATGATTTTCGTAAACCATGCATGGCTCAATTATGGGAAACAAAGTTCATCCATACGTTACATAAACAACCCCCAGACACTTGCCAAACATTTCATCTCCTTGCATTACTACATAGGTTGCTTGTCACACAACACCACGAAGACAACGGAGGGGGTTGCAAACTTCATGCATGCCATGCAATGCTTTACTAGTCGCTCTGATAGATCAATAGCCATCCCTTTTGCAAATAAAAGATAAAATTTTTGAATCTTTAGAATAATTAAACTCTTTTCAGTTGTAGTCTCCAAATATGAAAACCTTTTCAGTAGTAGATTTTCCAGCTTAAAAAAGTTAAAATTTTTGAATTTTTACAAATATGAAACCCTTTGAGTTGTAGAGTTTCCAGCTGAAAAAAAGTTGTCAATGTGTCCCTTCAAGTTGGATAAGTGAAGACAGACAAAGTTGTGTTTATCCCGATGTGACATCATTTAAGCTTACAGCATTAGTGAAGTCTTTAGCTAAACCAAACAAAACTTGGCATTCGTATCCCATTCGGATTTTGGTGTGCGCAGGTAAAATAAATAACTCAAAAATTGTTAAATTAATTACGATGGCCCTGCACACTAACTATTTAATTGTAGTATTTTATTCTTAATTTTGTACAGATACATATGAGAAGGCGTTGCAGAAGACACTGAGAGCCGAACTCACATCCTCATTTGAAACAGATGACGATGAGCCAGCTTCAACCACAAATTTGAAGCGATCAGCAAGCAGTGACAGTGAACCAGATGTCCAAGGATCAACGACCACCTGCTACCAATAAAGTTTTTGCTAAGCCAAGGGAGCCAACATCATATTCGCACGCCAAAGGTACTTTAAACTACACATTAAGTCAGGTTAACTTAAATGTTTGAAAATTCTAATCCTTAACGTATTTAGCAGGTAAAACGACCGTTCGTCATTGGAGTTTCAACGCACCTACCCAACTTAATCTACCTTCAACTATGGCTCTGGAATCGAATAGGACGGAACAGAGGAATGCCAAACCGAACTTTAACAACCTGATTATAATGATTGCTGCCAGCGACGGCGCACCTGCTAGTGAAAGTGAAGAGAATAAATTATGTAATTTAACTGTTAGTTTTTATCGAGATGATGTAAGTTGTGATGAATTAGATGTGAATAATTTACTGCCGGGTGATAGTAACTTTGCAATTGGTGATAGTACACTAACTCTTTGTTTCATTAATTCACTAGTACGTTAAACATAATTTAATCTAACATGCATATTAAGATTTTTTACAATTTTTAATTTTGAAACTGAAGTGATTGATGTTAATTTCACGCTACGTTACGTTACTTAATTACTTTGAAAATGTGTTTTATTACCATTTAATGAAAACTCGTATTTATGTACCATTAGTATTCCATTTATGAAAGCCATGTAATGTATTTAAATAAAATCTGGTAGTTAATATCCAAATCTAATTGTTGACATCTTATCTAATTTATCACATCATTTTACTATGGGCAATGTACGTATTTTTAATAGGCATATCTTCGGCATACAAAGGACTTGTTCGCTATGTTTGGCCATTGCTTGGTTAACGCTCTGCGTATGAATGGCAAATGTCGGGGGAATGCCACTTATGCATATAATGTACGGGTAATGCTTGGAAATCCCGCCACACATGTAGATGGGCCTTACATCACAGCATCCACGGGCCAAGTTTTTGCCTTAGATTTTGGTTAGATGGGATTATTTATGCTCAGTATTTGAAAACACTTTGGCATATTTTGAGCAATCTGGTATTATACATTTTGTAGATGAGGAGAAAAGGGTGAAGGAGACTGCACTTGCTTTGTTTCAGGTTTTCTCAAATTTAAAGAATGAGACTAAGAAGGAAACGGCGAAGAGGAATTTTGAAAATTTTCCAAAGAATTGGAAAGGTATTGAAGCTTTGATTAGGTGCTGTTTTGATAAATGGCTACTGGATTTGAATAAGGCGACGGGGTTCGAGTTTGTGTCTTGGAATGCTTATGTTACAGTTTTTGTTCTTTGTTCGATTGGGATCATGTTGGGATTAGTTAGCTTTTTAGCTGAGTTGGTTTATGTGAAGCGAAAATATTGCGTGGAATTTTGTAAAAAATGTAAAGGGTGTAAAAAGTGTAAAAATTGCAGAAAGAAAAGCAAGAGAATGAGAAAGGTAAAAGTAAAGTCACAAGAAGAGTAACATAAATGCGGTCTTGATAAATAAAAAGTAATTATTACAAATTTGAAACTGGCTATTTATTTAAAATATTTTAAAAATTTATAAACCGACTGGATTAACATGTGCAACTCCCCCGCTTTTACAAATTGTTTGTGAAATTTCCGACATGAATTTATAATTTTCTAAGGAAATCCCTGCCTTTGTACCAACAACGTTTGCTCTAACTCTTTCAATGGCTTCGTTACAAAATATCTTTGTCATTAAAACTTCGTGTTCGGCCGAGTGCAGATTCGTCTCAATAGCTTGGGTTGCTCTGGATAAAATAACTGCCATTGCATAAGTGTCTATTACGGCGTCAGCTATTCTGTTACAGATGAACTGCTCTTCGATAATTCCCTTGCCAAATTTCATCAAAATTGACTCCACCGCTACGCCGATTAAGTCAATAGCCTAGAAATAAATTGTTTACTTTTTGTTGAAGTTTAGAAAATATTTTATGGCTTACCTCACAAACAAACCCAGCTTGTTTAGCAAGGTCTTTATGAACGCAACCCAAATCATTCTTTTTGCCAAATCCAACCGTTTTGAAAGCTCTTTTTGATGCTTCGCTAATCAATTGCCCTATATTTCCAGCTGGGTTCTTAAAAGCTTTTTGGAGCTCTCTTAGATGTGCGCCGGCGTATTGCATTCCTAATAAATAAAATGTTAGAAGAATTCGCTTTAAATACAGTTAAATTAAATATTTACCCGTCAAAGCAATAAAAAGCCTTAAAATATCATTTGTCCCTTCAAAAATCCTGAAGATTCTTAAATCCCTTAGAACCCTTTCAAGCCCTGCTTCTTTCATAAATCCCATTCCACCCATGACTTGGATTGCTTCGTCAACAACGAACCAGGCGGCTTCAGATGAGAAAATCTACCAATTTAAAAAACGTATTCAATTTAGCTTTTTAGAAAACTTTAATTAATTTCCCTAAACCG
>JAHZMU010002413.1:0-16521 GCA_027743725.1 Rambutsinella grinnellia | reverse complement strand
TCAGATCTGAAATTTCTGATCTGGATCATTCCAGTTTCTGTCCAGATCAGCAATACATTGAAAAGTGCATTTAACGTTTCTGTCCAATTTCATTCCAGTTTCTGATCTGAATCTGATCTTGACAATGGAATAGAAATGAAATTTCATTTCTGTCCAAGATATGAAATGGTCTGAAAACGGATCATATCTTTGGACAGCTTTTTCACTCTAACTCCGACATCCAAAGGAGTTGGTGAATGAAGCTTATAGCGACACATGCTAACGGCGCTCTCTCTGGCAACTTTAGTCTGTGGCCGTAAATAACCACTGCGTAAATAATGAGGTGGAAGCTCCGACTGATTAGGATGTTTATAAAGGCTTGGCCTGCAACAGATTGCTTTGACCAAGTCAAGATATATGTAAGGCTAGAGCAGAGGTAGATTATTATGACTAAGCCTAATCCACATTCCTGGAGGTTCACTACGAGATTAATACAACGCTCAAAACTATTAGTGGGCAAAGAAGGGCCAGAGTCCATTTCAAAAAAGTTGCACAATTTTTAATAATTTAGGAAAAAATGAGCAAAGTTGTTATTAATTTTTGACAAGCAGGATTCTCTCTTTTAGACTTGTAAAAAAATTTATGTGGTTTTGTCTCGTTTCCTTTTAACTAATTATTTTCTAGCTAAATTCTGCTGCGGTTATTTCTAAAGCTATGAATTGTTTCATTTCTTCTCGCATTAGTTGTTGTTTTGGTGATTCCAGGAAACACTCTTTTATATAAATTAATATATTATGATAATTTATAGAGGATGTGAGGTTATGGAAAAATCATGAATGACTTTATTAAATCACTTAAAATTCATGTCATACTGCATGACTCATATATTATTAATGGAAAGGACATTTTCCCAAGATTTAATTCGAGAATAGATGGAAGGCAAAAAGACAAAATTCTGTAAGGAACTTTTTATTTGAAAAAATAAGCAAGAGTGAAAGACGCGTGTTTTTATGAACACAAAACCGTTCCATTCATTACATCACACGTGCTCCTGCTTTACCATGAAATCTTAAATGAAAGGCATTAATGTCAAGGGTGATCTAAGTTGTAGGTCGTAACGAGAATTAAAACAGCAATTCACTAATTCATTGACTGGAAAATATCTGCAGATGCAGAAGTGAAAGGTCAGCATTTCATCATCAATTTAGCTTAACTTAATTGGTTTCTGCGTAGTGGTTTTTCTGTCCTATATCTGGACGCTCAATAAAGATGACGTATAATACGTAATAATTCAATAAGTTTTTCCTAATAACATGACTTAATGTCTACTCCGTAAAAGCGAATTTATTAATTTGCAAGCCATGAAGAAAGGATTAAATGAACACGTGTACATCAGTTATTTAAAAGACTTTTTTCTTAATGATGAATAATGAATATTTTAGCTGCAAACAAACTGCATTGCTTATATAAACCCAACAACACGCCATGAGATGTTTATCTAAATATCTTTGCTAAAACTCTAACATAAATTAATAAAAATTGTTTTACTTAAATTAGAAATGCAAAAACCCCAATTCCAAGAATTGAGGTTATACAAACTTGAATAAGATTGAATTGAATAAGATTCCCAGTATCAGATCTTGCTCCAAAAATCCAAATGATGTCACGTAACCATTTTTAATCAAATGTTGATTAGCTTTTCCAGGTTAATAGCTTAAGTGGAAACATGATCAGATACTTTATAAGCGGATAGATGGAAGTTTCGTTTCATTTTTCAAAATGAGGTTGAAGCTATTCTTTTTAATTTTTTTAGCGGTTGATTGGGGGCAACATAGGGCCCCTTTTGGGCCATATTCTTTATTAAAAAACCCTGCATATGGCCTTAAAGGTGTGGAAGCAGCTGTAAAAGAAATAACAACTGATGTTAAAAGCAAAATTATAAATCACAAGTTCATTTCTTTCGACACACCCAATAGTAACCAACCGACACGGAAAACTCTGGAAATTTATAATATGAAAGGGCGTGGCTCAGAGGTCCAACCTGGCGAAACGGCGACGGACGTCAAAGCATTGAATTATGCTATAAAGGAAAAAAATGGCGTCACAGTTGAATACATCAATTCTAATCGTGTAAAGGTAGAACTAGATAGTAAAGGATTAAAGAAAAAATTTGGCAAAAAGTTTATTTCCGGTCACCTCGGAAATGCAAACGCGGGCACGATTGGAGTAGACGGAAACCTGAAAGTGATTACTTCATCTCTCAACAGCAAAATGTACAAAAAATTTGAAAAGCCGTCCAAAACGTTTTGGGAAAAGGCCATAAAGCAAAAGCTTATCAAGGAAAATGATAAAATGTTAAGACAGGAGTTTATTTCCGGTGAACATAGTACGCTTAGTGTGACATGGGAGGACCCTACGACCAAGCAAATGGTTAAAAGAAAAATTGTTCTGGTGGAGGAGATGACACTAAAAGTTCATTTTTACAGCCCAGACCATCTTGATGTAAATGGTAAGAAAAGATTAAAAGATCTCTTTGACACAGAAATGAAAAAAGCGGGATTAAAGCAGCTCGACGATGGTGGCTACGGAGGCACTTTTACCAATTCTGGTAAATCTAAATTGAAACAGAAAGTGGATTTGGTAAATCATCACAAAAAGGAAGTTGATTTAGACAAAATAGTTGCAAGAAGCAGTTGTAGAAGAGCACCTGGAACGAGGCGTAGGCGAGATGCTCATAGCCGATGTGCATTTTTGATAGACGATGACGGGAAGGTTAAGAGTGTGAATACAGAAGAACTCATTTCGATTTTTAAAGAAGCGGATCAAGCAGATAAAAAGGACATTGCAAAGGCTGTTAAAGAAAATGGAGATAAAATAGGTCCCGGGGAAGGTGACAAGAGCAAACTTAATAAAATTGTACAGCACGAGGAGCTTAAAACTCATGCAGCAAATGTGGATCACGTCACGAACGTCCAAAGTCCGTTTCAAGCAAAGAAAGAAGGGAAGGTAATGGAAAGGATCAAACAAAACCTTGCAGATGCTAGTGCTAAAGTCAAATTAAGCACCTACAAGGTCTCTGAGAGCATCAGTGCGTCCATAAATCCGAAGAAACAACTACCAAGCTCATCTGGAAAGGCTTCGCCATCGAAATCGCCAAAGCTTGACGCCCGTTTGAAAACAAATTCTGCACCTTTACCTAAAGGATTGAGAAAGGCAAATAACATTGCATCTTCAGTAAATAGTGCTGGGTCAGCTTTAGGCAACTTCTTTCTTGCAAAGACTGTAATCAATGGGATTAAAGATGGGGACGGCGCAACCCTCGCTATTGTCGGTGCAACGGCTGGATTTGAATATGTAAGTGCAGGCATCGCTTGGGCGGGGCCAAAGTTGTTCGGAGCTGCAAGTAAAGTTGGCAAATTTTCCAAATGGTTAGGAAACGCTGCCGGGCCAATTGGGGCAGCTGCGGACGTTGGACTTAGCATTTACTCTCTTACACAATCAATTAAAAGGTTGAGCGAAGCTACAAATGAATTTGATAAAGCTGACGCTATCGCAGACATTGTAGGTGACTCCATAAGCATTGCAGTAACCACGACGGTTACAGCGGTTTCATTTATTCCTGGGGCTGCTCCCATAGCTTCGGCAGTTGGAATTGTTGTGGAGCTAATGAAGGAACTTGTAATTGGAATTTTTAAAGCCAACAACGAAGTCCGAAGGATTGATTCGGAAGTTCCCCTTCTAGATTTTGAAAAAAGGGAACTGTTCAACTCACACTTTTACAATATATTCGGTACTCGATCCGACAACTACCTGGACTACTTAGTAAAGGAAAAGAAAGCTAATGACTTGGAAGTTAGCAGGCAAGTGGACTTTCTCAAGAATAATACTCAGTTCTCAGGGGTTATTTTTCCATCAAAAACTCTTCAATACGATGGGGCTTGTAGTCTTTTCCAGCAGTACTGTCCGGTAAATATGGCATTTTTTTGTGTAGGAAAAAGTGAGAAGAAATTGATGAAAAGTGGCTGCGACTGGAACCGACCTTGTCCCACAAAGTATCTTCATTGTACTGATTTCACAGAAAAAGTTAAAAGTAGCTTCTTGGGTTGGTCATTGGATGCCTACTACGAATACACCTGCAGTTGCAATGATGAGTCTAAAACGACATTTGGACATTCCCGATCCAATTCATATGTGGATTTAAGACATAAAAGGGACGTGTATTTGGAGAGAGCAATTCCTAGTGACGTATCAAGCACAAACTTTATCTGCAAACCGGGCAATTCAGATCATAAAGGATATAAAGTTTCTCAAATGGATAGTACATGGGGATACTTGTGTGAAAACGCAATTGGCATTGAAATCAGTGGGAGGAAAGGACAAACGCTACTAATTAATCTAGAAAATGGGACAGACACGGTTTATTTAGACAAGAAAGATTTCACACCCTCGTTGTTTATAATGGGATTAGGACACAAGTCTTTGTATGGAGGAGGGGGAAAGAACACATTTCTGTTCGAAGAGGGAAGCTGTAAAGTTTCTGGAATAATCTCTGGAGGCCCGGATATTCAAGATGAAATTGTCATTACTGATAGATGTGCTTCCGGAACACGGATTGAATTTAAAAGCGGCGTAATGTCTGGTGTAGGCGGAGAAAGGGTGCGGTTTTCCGGAATTGAACAGATTACAGGGCGAGCAGGGGATGCAGAAAGTGTCGTTCCAGAATGCGAATTTAATTCCATAAACTTATGGGGCGGGAGTAACTACTTTAAAGACAAAGTGAAAATTCCTAGCTCGGATTGTAACTGGGAGTTGTCCATTCCAATAAAGGCTCATTTCGAACTTGTGTCTAGGGCAAAGAAGGGCAACATTACAATCCCAATAAATGACGCAAGCTCTTTCAAAGACGCAATAATTGAACTCGAACTGGATCCTGAATCTGAAGTTCCAAGCTATAATATAATCTTTTTCGACAGTCCTCCATTTCTTGTAACCCCAGTTTTTGTACAAATTGACAATGAAAGAATTGAAGTCGAGATTCTCAGTTTGGACACTTATGACACGCTGAAGCTTCATTTAACTTTAACGTCTAGCCCGACAGAAGATTGGAGATTTGCTGTGAACTTTTTGGAGAGCCCCACAGGCATCCCTCTAGTAAACTTACTGGTCTCCAACAAAACAGAAGACCCTTTAATTTTTCGCCATCCCTTACCAAACATCTCTGGAAGAAAATACAGACGCGGTAGTCCGTCAACCCCAAATAGTTTTGTTATAACTGGAAAAGATTGGGAAGTAAAGGGAGGAGATAAATCTGACTATTTTATTGTGTACGAAAATGATCTCAGGCTAAATGGCGGAGGAGGAGAGGATACTATATATTTTAATGAAAAACTTTTTGCTCCTAAATTAGACTTACGAGGATCGTCAATTGAAAATGTTTACGGGGTGGAAGGGAACCCAGTGGATATAACGACTTCTTGTGACACTCTTTTTGTTGACGCTAAAGGCGGGACAACATCTCAACCAGATCTAATTAAAATAGTTGACCCGTTATGCCAACAGAGAAAGTTGGTCGTTTTGGCAAAGAAGAACACTAAAGTAGCTATTATAGGATCCAAATTAGTAAAGGCTTCACAAGCAGACAATATAAATATAATTCCTCTTGTTTTTAACTCTTCAGTAAATGATCCGTTTCAATTTGAGCTGGAAATGGATCAAGAGCCTTTCGGAAATCTCTTTGTTTCTATTCATATCCAGCGTAAAGTGTGGACTGCAGAGGAAGAATCTTCCAGTGTAGTTCTTAAAGGAACGTCTGGAGAAATTCTTAAGCTCCCCCTTTGGTTAGGGGAAAATTGTTTCTTGTCACATCCTCTGGTACTGGTGACAATGCGACATGAAGATGAGCCACAAGGTCAACTCATATTAGACGAAGGGGATTCAGTAGTAAAGGCTAATTATGTTTTGCTTAGCCTTCCGCAAACGTCTGCTGTTTTTAGTGGCTTGACTGGAATCCCAAATATTTTCCAAGTTCGCAATGACTCTTGGAACGTTGCAGGAGTAGGAAAAGATGACGTGTTTTTTCTACAGTCCAACGTTAAAAAAGCAGTCATAAACGCAACAAACAGTAAACACGTTCTTATAGTGGATGATGATATTCGCAAAAATAAATCTTTTCCAGACACATATCTTGTTAACCTGGAGAGAGGAATTGCAGGACAAATCAGTCTTTTAAATACGGATCTGAATAGAATAAACTCTGTTCAAACCTTATTAACGAGATCTGGACAACCCGATATTATTAATGTTAATTGCAGTACCAAAAGCATTAGCAGTGGTGGTGGCCATAGCACCGGACACGAGGACTTGATTTATATCTCAGGAAAGGATTGTGTTTCTTACAACATTCCAGAAACAAATATAATTACAGGAAACTTCACCAAAGTTTACAATTCGGCCAAACACGGCGTTTTCGTTTATAACGCTGAAGATCTCTTCACTTCTGAATTTTTTACAATTCCCGGGAAGGAGAATCGGCACGAGTTTAACTTTGCCTTCCATCCTTGGAATGTTATTGACAAGATTGGGCTTCAAGTCATGAATGAGACAAATTTGGTTTTTATGTTGAACAACGCCAATCACACGCTTAGAAAGTTCAAATTGTCTAAGTATGCGCTAGGTAACGAGGATTCTAGTTTGACGGAGGAATATATTAATCCAGAGTTTAATTTTCATATTCCCGGCTCATCTGTCACATCTAATATCAAAGCCTTCTCTGATGGAGTTACCACTGCCACACATATTATCTCTAATGGTGGATTAAAACCTAACGAGACTGTCGTGGGACTTGCGGTTCATGTCAACCATTTCATTTTAAACGTTACGGAAGGAACAGGCGGAATTGTACTCGGGTCATCCATCAGCTCCGGAAACCAATTTTTCCTTTTTAATTTAAATAAACTGGATAGATTAGATGGTGGAAGATATCCAAACTGTACTAACTATCTTCAACTAGGACAAAATCTTTGGAACGGTGAAACCATTAGCGTAAATCTTAGCTCATTTAACGACACCGGAAGTATGACTGTGGGCGAAGGTACAAACAAAATTGTAGTCATTCCAGAGATTTATAATATCCACAATATTAAAGGACGGAAAGGAAATAGTTTGGATAAAGTCACAGCATCATGTACAACTCAAAGTATTTCAGATATTGAAGATATCATCATAAAAGGTGTGCTGCGTGACCCACTAAGCTGTCTCTATAATTTGACAATCCAATTGGGAGAGACTACCACAGTCTATTTTGAAGAGAGTGAGTGGGTGGATAAATGGCTGGATCCAGAGCAAGATGAATCAAGCAAAACGATTCCTAACGGGGTTAACGTATTTCGATACAAGTTTACACAGCCCAGAAGTTTTAATGTTGAAGGCGATGAAGATAGTATAATCGGTGGAGTTCATCAATACATCTTTTCTTTCGAGATTGACGAACTGGAAAATCTCTACTTTGACTTTGCTGAAGATACTTTACACTATTCTATAAACGGTACAGAATACTCTCACGAAATGCTTGTAGCCCCTAAATTAGATCAATACTACCTTGAGCCTCATATGGTGACCGCTGACGGGATTGAGATTAAAATAGGAAGGGAGGGAAGTGTCTACTTGACAACAACAAATTCAGGAAACTTCACAGTAGAAGAAATGAGCAATGAAGTTATCCCATGGTTAAGCCAGATTGCGCAGCGCCTTCACATTACTTTCATATTCCATTGCGAAAACCAATTTGCTTTTGTAGGTCAGAGATATTTAGGAGGGAGCAGGAATGTGTTGCAGATTGTGCCTTATGTTAAGAGTCATTTGGGCGGAGCTGGTGCGAAAGATACTATCTACGAAGTATTCAGTTTGGAAAATAACGTCTACATTTATCCCGGCATAAATGTGGAAAATATTAGTCCAGATTCTGATTGGAAACAAACGATAGACTTGACGGATGTAGTCGTTCCACTGCGGCTTCAACTTGGAACAAAATATGTCCCGAAGGTGACACAAGAAGATGAAAATCTCGTAATTGAGTTAAGCGGATATGAAGATCTACCCACAGGAAAAATTATTATATATGGAGCAGCAAGTCTAATAATTTCTGAGAGGATTCAGCTTCTTCTTCATACGTCAATGATGGATTTAGCAAGATTTGAATTGGAAGGTGGGACCAGACGGAAGCGTGAAATTGGTCATTTGCAATATGAGTGGGAGCTAAAGCCAAGAGCTATACAAATACCAGTAGGATACGTATTCTCTCTTTCCGTAGCAGACTTGGAGGACAACCAGGAAATTGTAATGGAAAATGAAACAGACTTTTTTGAAGAGTTTGATTCTATATTTGAAGCCGCAAAGGACGAGGATGATCTTCTTTTAACGGATATTATCTCCGCAACAGAAAACTTTAAAGGAGACCCCATGAAGCGGCAGATAACAACAGTGATTATCTCAGACTTTTACAGGAACCTAACCATAATGAATGAGACTGGAATGCCCGCTTTGCTCCAGGGAATTCGGGTGAAGCTCCCTGGGATGAATTTATTATTAAATGAAGGAGAGATCAAAGTTGTGGAAAGTAGCCAGAGTAGAAATAGAGAAGATTTATCCGAACTAAGCGTTACTCCTTGGAATATTCTTCTTCATACGGCAGAAATGCAAATTCTAGAAGAAGGGGATGAACTCGATGATTTTATCGAGCCAATGTTTATCAACGATGAATATGACAATCCATGTCCTTGCGCCACAATCGATTTTACAGGGAGAATTGCTGGAAGATGTAATTGCCCATTGTTATCAATGTTTGGCTCAACGGAAACGAATATTTAATAATATTAATATGCTATACTATTGTTAGAATAATTTCAAATACATTTAAATAAATTATAGCGATGTGTAAAGAGGAAAGGGTACATAAGTCTGTCCTAATTTTTCTGTTGGACTATCCCACATTTCATTTGAATTGACTTTTGTCCAACCGTCTATTTTTATCTAAACCTGGCTGGCTTTCAACAAAACTATGTACTATTTCTGCACCATATTTACACAAGTCACCCAACTCAGAACCAAAACTTTTAGTTATTATATTGGTTTGAAAAGCAAAGACATCTATCTGTTCGAAAGGCTAAATAATTTAATGAAAAACGAGCATCTTGGAATTGTACAATTGCATTTCTATTTAATTTTAAATCTGCAAATATATTTATTATGTGGCCATAAAATAAATACAATATTATTTCTGTTCTGCATACACAGCAAAAGTTTAATTACAACATGTAGATCGATAAATTCCTTTGAATTTTCCTAGAGCATAGCTATTCAAATTCTGGCAAATGTCTTGCCTCATGGCTAACGCGCATGCTTCCATTTTTCTTCCTTCTCCTTGAATATAAGTGGACACCCCAAATGTAGCTTTTATTGTGTCACTCTCCCTGGATTTAAATCGACCTGTGTATTGCTCTCTTTCATCTGTCTCAATAAACTCCATTTCTGTCAAAAGCGCTTTCAGTTTGTTAGTCGAAATTTGTTGGTCGCCCCCAAATCCACTAACCTTTGCATAGATCTTGTAAGAAATTGGAATATTTTCATAAATTTGTAGAGTCGGCAACAGCTCATACTCTACACAGGGTGGAATATCAATTGTCTCTTTTGCGTTAAAGATGTGCTGTTCTGTATGTAAATATTTTTCAGAATTATCTTTTCGCCCTGATTGATTTAACATGTAGGCAGAAGCTAATGCCTTCTGAAGCTGTATGGAAATTAAACTGAATATATTATTCGGATCAGACTCAATTTTCATTTCATAGTTAAGTTCCATGGAGTATTTTTCCATTCCAGAGATTATTTCGTTTTTGGACACAACAAAGCTTTGGTGAATGGTTTTAGATGAGTCATATTGCTGAATTACAGTCCCACTTCCGTTGTTATAAAATCGCGTCCTTTCTCCTAGTTCAATTGTCTTTAAATAATCGGCGACGTCACTTGGAAAAGTCACGTCAACTTTGTAGATTTCTGCGGTAAACCTTTAAATATTTAATATAATTTGTAAGCCAGAACATTAAGCAAATATCATTATTTTGTCATACTTATAGCAGGAAGGACGAGTTCCACAAGCACTGATTGACATAGGCTGAAAATCTCTGTTTACGTGTTCAGAAAGCAAGTTCTTTCCAGCATAAACTTCCAATCCATTCCCTTCACAATTTTTAATTGGGAAGATTTTTATACAGTTGCCATAATTATTAATTCGGTTAACCTTATCCGACACTTCTTGAAGGAGATTTTGACAGCCACAAATGCTTGCGTATTCCATTACTGTGTTTAAAAGTTTTAATTAATTTAGTTACATAAAAACAACTTATAATTATTACTCAAATCATTATTGGAGTAGAGGTCAGCCCTAATCAAATCCCCGCCGTGTGTCCCATTGCAAATGTGAAAAGACGCTATTCCATTAGCAACGCCAAGGTTCGGGTTTCCTGGAGGCATCAATTTCAGGCTGTACCCTTCGCAGTATTTCTGTTCATATAGAATTACGCAACTATCCGCACGAACACTTTTTACTATTCCCTGCGCATAATCTCTAATATTATGACAGGTTGGGAGCTCCTTCTCTTTCAGTTGGTAAGCAAGATCTACAAGAATAATTATAATTATATATGATAAGCATAACATTTAATATTGACTCACCTTTAAACGAGTGTTCCCTAAACATTTCAAAGTTTAAAGATGACGCTGTAGAAACAGCTACAAGAAAAAGGAAAGTTGACACAATCATTTTAGAGGTTTAAGTAAATACTTCTTTTAAGCAAACTTGCGCCTATTTATATATAAAGCTATGTAAGCATACTCTGCAGAGTCAATTAGAAAAAGATTTAATTCTGCCAAGATTTATCACAATTTCTCAGTACGTATATTTACGCAGTAATAAGTGGATTAATTCGCTACAGATGTGAAACGTTGACCTTGTTATATCGCATTCAAAGAGATGTCTGGTTATGCATAAGATGAGATTCTCGCACTTTTATTCAGACTTGTTATAAGTCATAAGTCATGCCAATTCACGAAAATATTTATTGAACTGTTTCAAGCTAACGGGACTAATCAAACTACGTGTCCTTACCTCTTAAACCTGACCAACTGCTAGCTTGTAAATTAGCTCAATCATTTTTCCTGGGAGAAAGCTTTGATAATTTTTTTGGAAGATACTTGCCTAAACAATTTTTAAATATTTGATGCGTTGAAAACCAAAAGATTATTCGGTTTGTCTTACATTTTATTATATCTTACTGAGAATCAAGAATGTAGGAAGAAACTGGCTGTTTATTAGTATTTGCGAGATTGTCCCCAAAAAAATGAAGACGGGGCTAATAGGTAAGGAGTAATTATAAAAGGCAAAAAGTTAAAACTTTAATATTATTCAATTCTTACGTTTCTAGTGGAGAACTTTGAAAAGTTTACTTTGACAGGGTAAAGCTCAAAAATGTTAAAGTGGAAAATTTTATTTTTAGTCCTGTTCTGGGGCGACTTTAGTCTCGGGATTAGGTTGCAATTTTTTGACGAGCACAACTTCACTCGTATAACCAATTTATAATATGCTAAAAAATTTGAAAGAAATAATTAATATCATTGTAAATTTCTTAATATAGGTCTTCATTATGACGTAAACGAGCCGAAGGCAAACTCGTCGTCGTTTGGCTGCCACAATTTGAAGCAATATGAAAATGGAAAGGTTGGAAGTGTGAAAACTAGTGATTGTATCATCGCTTACCAAAACCGATATTGCGAGGGTCTTAGTGTTAGGGTGGACCCACCTGGGAATCCGTCATTGGACGAGGATATTGCATCTTTCCATTTATGCAATGAGACTATAGGAGGAGTAAAAGTTCACGTGGATTTGCTAGATAGTTCGGGTGGATTATGTTAGTATTTGCTTATTATTTATTATTTTTAAATGCTAAATACTCATTTCCTTTTTAAGTGATGGAGTACGCTGACATTTGCGAGTGTGAAGACCTCCCAACAAGTGTGAGTCTTCAGATTTCAAAGTTAAACAATTATGGAAACTGCGTTGCTCTTTATCCTCAAATGGGCTGTGGAGGAGAAAAGGTGGAAATTGTTGCTGGGAAGAATTCCTTCTCTGAAGATATTAAAAAAGCGGTAGCCAAGCCAAAGTCGCTAAGCTCTTGTGGTCCACGTCCGTCCTGCATTAGGTAATTAAAACTATTTAATTATTTTAAAATAAAATTAATAATGTTTCACTTTAGATTATCGGCACAAATTTACAAGTTTGATGTAACATTCAAAGAAGAAAATATTTTAAATCGAATTAGACGCGTAGAACTTGGAGAAAAGACGCGATTCTTTAATAACGGAAGTGCAACTGTTACACAGCACTACCATTCTGAGAAGAAGCTTCGTGAGAAATTCGTCGTAGACCGGAATCTAGCATTGATTTCCATGAATAGCTTTTCTATTCAAGGGAATACTACTTACCTTGGTGATTCTCTAATTAATAGCGTCCTTTACCCAAATTCTGGTAGGGTTTGGGAGGCATTAAAGCTTGCCTATTCAATTGGGGAAAGTCAAGATATTTCAAAGGTTTTTGAGCATTCTGATGAAAAGTTATTTTCTGTAAGCGACGAAATCCAGGTTGCGTCTTGCTACGACTATGATGTCACTTCAACACTTACTATTGCTGAAAATGTCCCTTTATCCTACAAGGTTTTTGCAAAAATAAGTGGACGTAAAAGTGGGCTTGAAATACCTGTTGATGAACTCCAAAAATATGTAAGTGGGATGAAGATGATTGGAGCCAACGGTAATTTTCTTGGATTGTTCGAGGCAACCCAAAACCTTGAAATTTCTATTGGGTTAAATACGTCAATAACGGGGGATGGTGCTATGATTGAGCATTGTACGGAATATCATGATAGGCCAATATGTGCTAGCAAAGTCGGCGGGTGTGAAGCGAGAAGAGGAGAATTTCCGTATCAAGCAATAATTTCTTATGACGGCGAGGCTAAATGCGGTGGAGCCATTATTAGCCGGGATCTAGTTTTAACCTCGGCGTCTTGCTTACAATCCGGCAAAAATATATTAGGCTGGACAGTGACGGCTGGAGCTTTAAGTCTTTCTCAAACATTAGGGACAGAGCAGATAAGAAATGTGGATAAGATTTATATTCATTCTGGCTTTAACAAGACAACTAGGTTAAATGACGTTGGAATAATGGTACTAAGCTCACCCCTAGTTTTTAATGCGGACGTAGGAAATGTAGGACTTCCGTTAAAAGGGGAAATGTTTGATGGCCTTGCTTTCATTACGGGTTTGGGGAGAGAAGGTCATTCTAATTCAAGTGTTTTAAAACATGTCAGCCAACCAATCGACTCCATTGATGAATGCGTTAGGCAGGACAACAGAGAGGTGGAACTGGAAGACAAGTTTTGTGTAGGCGAAAAGGGGAAACTAGTTTGCCAAGGAGATTTAGGGGGACCTGTGATTTGCAGAAGGAAAGGGACGCATCTTCGAGTCCTCTGTGGAATTTCATTAGAGCAGGGTTGTTCACGTCCAGGCCACCCACAGCTTTACACCAAGGTCGCTAGTCATGCAGATTGGATTGAAGAGAAAGTGAGGAAAGCAGTTCATGAGCCAAAATTGACTCGGTGTATTCGCCATCGACCCCGTACATGTGAAGAAGTTCAGCTGAGCGGCCATAAAACAAGTGGGATTTATAGATTGTACAAGGGCCCAGTACCAAACTTAGATCCAGGAATGACACACTTTACCCTAATGATCCAGAAGACTTTCAGAAAAATTGGAACGAGTACGCAAGAGGTTTTGGAAATCTCAATGATAGCTTTTGGTTTGGTCTTAACTCCATTTCTGAGCTTACTAAGGATCGAAACATGGAGCTTAGAGTGGACCTACTTGATTGGGATGGGGAGTCGAGGTTTGCTGAATACAGATATTTTGAAGTGACAAATAGCAGTGACCTTTACAGATTGTATGTGGACGAGTTTCTGGACAGGGGTGGGGCTGGTGATTCACTTTCGTTTCATAATAGTATGCCGTTTACAACTTGGGATAGGGATAATGACAGAATGGAAGGAGGGAATTGTGCTACTCAGTCTTTAGGCGCTTGGTGGCACAAGGGTTGTCATAGGGTAAAATTAATTAAAAATATAAATATAGCGTTTTGCACATAACAGCGTTTCTTAAACTATTAACAGTCCAATCTCAACGGCGTCTACTCATCGGATATGCATGGACGTGGAGTAAACTGGGGCAGCTGGAAAGGAATAGGGTATGCTTTGAAGAAGACAGAAATGAAGATAAGAAGAAGAGATTTTGTCCATTTCATGAGGGTTAATCTAGGAAATATTTGTTAGCATTTTATTTTATTGTGACATTCAATTAATAAAGTATTAACGAAAAAACAGGAACGAAATTATTAACATGATTTATTAAAAAAAGATCAAACATCACCTCTAAGGCCACAAGGTCTGGTCAGAAAGTTTCTGTTCAAATTCATACATTTTGATACAATCCATTTGTGACCCTTCAAAAGCAATTTAAATTAATAAAATGCAAATATTTGCTTATTATTTTAAAACCAAAACAACTGGACAAGCTCCATGCCGCATCCTCCTGTCACTCTGCCCATTCTTTAATGAAGTGTACCAAAAGATGGCTGAGCCTTTCTCCGGCTTCACATAAATTTGTAGATTAGGAAACGCCGTGAATCCTCCCCTTTCAATGTCATTCAGCTAACCAAACACAATTATTAATTTACAGCCTAATTGTAAATAATTAAATTTACATAAACCAAAAACGTCGCAATCCTATCCCCTTTTGCTTTTAAATAAGGATCATTCTCAATTTGTTTTTGGCCATAAGTATCAAGATGCAGATCAACATGCGCCCCAAAAACATAGCTTACTACTTGCAGCATTTCACTCGCATCCTTTTCCCTCATATATAATCCCGTGATTAATTCAATCCTTTTTGAAATATTATTCGGAACATTTTCGTCATCAAAATAAGCATAAGTACCCGTCCTGTCCATTTCATTCTTCTTCTTTTTGATTCTACTCATGCGTGGAATAGCCACTTCCTTAAACTCTTTAGCCCACTTGTCACAAACAACTTCATGAAATTGAATTAAAAACGGCTCATCATTTAATAACTCCGCTTTCAAAGAGACTAAATAGAAATATTCGTGTTTTTTGTCAAACCAGCAGGAGAGAGAAGCTTTTTCATTTTGGCTTTTTTGGCCATTGCACAAAGCTAAATAATTATAATAGTTTACGTCTTGATCATCAGTATTATACAAATGCTGATATTTATCCAATTTTACTTGACGAATAGTAGGAGCTTTCGGATTTTTACTTAATTTCTCACTAAAAATGTATAATTGCCTTAATCCCATATTTTCTTCCCAATCCATGTCGTGCTTTTCAATCGTATTTTTGTAGGCATTCGCTAATTCAAATATTGGAAAAGAGGAATTCTCTTTTTTAATTTTTTCCACGGTTATTCTTTACCAGTCCATTGCTAGAGAATAGTATTTGTTTGAAGAGGCATATTTGGCAATTTGGAATGATTGGGATGGGGTCAACCCTACTTGGGTGTGGATTCCTATGATGGTTCCACGTGTGAAGTCTTCCAAGCTTAAATCATAAAAGTAATGGATTCTCAAAATGGAGTCGATGGCTTCAGAAAGCTCTTGTTTAGTTGGTGGTTGAAGGCTGTCTAGAATTTTATGCGTTTTTTGTTCAAGCTGGACTTCCAAATTTTGAATTAGGTGAGATTCAAGAGCTTTATGATCTTGGGCAAACCGGCGTATCATTCTATAAGCGGTTATTGGGTTGGAAGCTATTTGTTCTAATTTTTCCCAAGCACCATTAGGGTTTGTGTGAAGCTTTAAAGTTGAATCTTTGTAGTCATGGAGATAACTGGAAGGTTACAATTTCATAAGTTTGCAATTAGATATTTGCTTTAGGATAACTCACGTCTTAATTAATCCCAAGCGTCTCTTTACAGCTTTTGCGTAATTGACCATTCCACTGTAAATTTGGGCTTCGGCTCGAGCCAATTTCATTAGATAAGTAGATGATAAGACGTATGGCGACAGCTCCTGTTCAAAATTCATTTTCTCGTTGCAAAAAACGGGAATATGAAACAGATGCAATATGAAAAGAACCCCAACCATTTTATTCACAAAAGCGACAAGAATAAATAGAAGAATTTTCCGCTTCAATCAATTGCTTGATTTATTAAAGTTTATAAATATTTATTAAATTCAGCTTTGGAAGCTCTTAAATAGCCATTATTAAAGTAAAACAAATAATGCACAAAGCTAATTAATTAAATTTGGTTATCATTGTCTAATAAATTTGGGGCAATGTTATCTAAACCGCTTCTGAAATTCTCCCAGCACAATAGCATTTTTAAATACAAACATGATGGAAATGAAAGTCGCTGTAAATAACATATAAAAAATGA